>JAVTVY010018893.1:0-80849 GCA_036873755.1 Hanleya hanleyi | reverse complement strand
ATTACTTTAATGATAAATTATCATATATACTGAATACTCTCAAGCCCGAGAAAAAAAAAGCATAATAATGGGGGATTTTAACATAGATTTATTTAAAACCGATCAACACATACCTTCCAAATCGTTTCTTGATATAATGAATTCTTACCATTTTTCCCCCAAAATAACAAAACCTACTAGAGAAAATTCCAGCACAGCAACTCTTATTGACAATGTTTTCACAAATTCCTATACCGAAACTCTACTTTGTGGCATTTTCCTGACCGACATAAGTGATCATTTTCCGATCTGCTATAATGAAAATGAATGTTTAATAAATGATCAGCAAAATAAAACCTTGACTTACCGACATGTCACTGCAGAACAAAAGGAGAAGTTCTTAAATAAAATAGTGAATGTCAATTGGGATGAAGTTATAGATGAACCTGCTGATGTAAATCGAAGCTATGAACTATTTACGAACAAGTTTTCTGCTATCTATAATGACTGCTTTCCGGTAATGAATAAGATAGTAAGAAGTTCTAAAACGAAAAAACCATGGATAACTTAGAGCATATTGACATCTATAAATGAGAAAAATAGGCTTTTCAAACTTCAACTTACTATCAATGATCCTTTACTACGAAAACAATATAGACACTATAGAAATAAACTAAATCATACCTTAAAAATAGCTAAGAGAATGTTCTACCATGCTAAATTTAATGAATCCAATAATGACATAAAGGAAACGTGGAAAACTATCAATGAATTGTTGAATCGAAGAAAAACAAATGTTCTCCCTGACAGATTTAGGATAAATAACACTGATACAACTAACCCACTGAATATTGCGAATGGCTTCAATAAATATTTTTCTACCGTTGCTTCTAATCTAGCCGCTAATATTCCCTTGGTTGGGGTAACTTATACTGACTTTCTAAGTGAACGCAACAATATTGCTTTCGAATGTACAGTGGGTGAAATCCATGAATTGCTTCTGGATTCCAAAAGCTGTGCTGCTGGAACCGATGGTTTATCTATGTCACTTCTTGAGCATGTACTCGATTTTGTTACTCTCCCGTTGTGCTCAATTGTAAATCTCTCCTTTGTAACAGGTGTCGTGCCATCCTCAATGAAAATTGCTAAAGTTACTCCCGTTTTTAAATCTGCAGACCCTAGTCTGGTAGAAAATTATAGGCCGATATCGGTTCTTCCATGTTTCAGCAAAGTTCTCGAAAAGTTAGCAGCAAAATGTATCAATGAATTCTTATGTACACACGCAATTCTTTGCTCAAACCAATTCGGATTCCGATCCAATCACTCTACTTTCCTAGCTGTTTTGTCTCTCTATGAATCACTGGTCTCCGCCAAGGAATCCAAACAGTACAGTATTGTTTCTTTTCTCGATCTTTCTAAGGCCTTTGACACTGTCAACCACGATATTCTTCTTCATAAGCTTCATCATTATGGATTCCGGGGCGTGAGTAACCACTGGCTCAAGAGTTACTTATCTGAACGCTACCAGTCAGTCAACTTTAATGGCACGGCATCTGATTTGAATCTAGTTACCTGTGGTGTTCCACAGGGATCCGTCCTTGGTCCTATATTATTCCTGATTTACATAAACGATCTCAATGTGGTTTCTCAACTTCTTAAAATAATTATGTTTGCTGATGACACCAGTGCTGTATATTCCCATGCAGATCCGACAACCCTATTTCAAACTATGTCAAACGAACTCTACTTAATGTACAATTGGTTTTCTTTAATATGTTATCCTTAAATATAACGAAAACTAGATTTATGTTAATAAAACCAAATAGTAGGGCTCATATGTCATTTCTACCGCAATTATATATCATGGGACAGGAAATTGAACAGGTTAAATATTTTAAGTTCCTTGGCATTTACTTCAATGAAAAACTGAATTGGTTCACTCATATTAACGAAGCATGTACAAAAATATCCAGAAATATAGGAGTAATCCATGTTATAAAAAACTGTCTTAACATGAAAACCTTACGTATCTTGTACCAGTCTCTAATCTCTAAGTATCACAGTCACCTTTTGCCGTTAATTAGACTGCAAAAAAGAGCAATAAGAGTCATTTCTTTAAGCAACAAATATGATCATACAGCTCCTTTGTTTGCAAAACTGAAGTTGCTGACCCTAAACGACATTAATTCTGACCTTACTCTACGCCTTGCCCACAAATTTCTCTACCACCCTTTCCTTTTACCGTTTGAATTCCGATCCTACTTCACGAGATTGACAGAAATACACCAATACCACACTCGTGGCCATGATCTTGAACTATATAGACCATTTCATCGTACTGACCTCAGTCTGTACACTCCTAAAATAAAGGGGCCAAACGAGTGGAACAAATTACCCTCGGAACTGAAACAATGCAAATCTATTTCTCTTTTTAAATCTAAGATACAAACATATTTATTGCAAAATACCGCTAATTAATATATTTTATTTGCAAAGCTGAGCAATTGCATCATACCTGTTGATTATTCACCCGAAATATAAACTTTGTGCTTTTTTTTTCCATACCTCCACTATCATGTTAGACATTCTTTAATAGAATCTGCCTTTTCTTTTATTATATCTTGATTTTGTAATTAATCCGGGATAATTCAAACCCTTCGGGGTTTATCTCCCGCCAATCTATATGTTCTCTAATCTGTATATATTACTGTACTTGTATTCCCTTTCTGTATATGACTGTTTAATTTGATTTCTTTTGATTGGAGAATAAACAAACAAACAAACAAACAAAACTTTATACCTGATACAGACATCACAGTGTGCTAATTTCATGGTTGATGGGCTGAAAACTGGAGTATATTAACTCTAGTTGGCGTGGCCGAGGAGGGGAGGAGGAGAGAAACACATTTGCTTTCATTGAACATTGATGACAGCTATGAAACGAACAAGTATTGAACGCTGGATTTATATTACTATATCTCATTCATAAAACAGTCCAAAGCAGAGCGCTATTCAAAATGGCATTGGTTACCTGGTAATCTGCATAATTAATTTGTCAAAAATTTGGCACATAAAGAACATCAACACAGGGAGGATATTTGGATAATGAAACCGATCGTTTTGTTCTGGAGGATTCTGCGTCGAAGAACATGCATCGCCAGATAGCCTGGTCACATGAAACAGATACTAATTATAAGCCCCCAATTTACCCGGAATACACACACGAGGTGTATGGCGGCATTATCAGGTGATTAAAGATAGAGAACAACATATTTTGCCAAGCAGGATACCCATCAGGGGGACACATCAAATTGGCCAGGTCAGAGAGGGATGTAGCAAGATTTGACATGTGCAGCATCGAGGGTGATTGTTTGATCTCAGATTCTTTCCCCCACGAGGGAAATAAACAGTGCATAATTTTAGCCCAATTCTCTCGCATGCCCTCGTGATGGCAATATAATTTCATTATATTCAACATATAACCAATGCATTACACTTATATAAGTACACCAAAATGTCATTGGTGGACAACGAACATACCATTGGTGGTCACTTCCAAAACGGTATATTGACTCAATTGGCTGCTTTGATGATGTCGGTTATTTTCCACGCGTTTTCTCTGTTAAACTATCCAGTATGATACAGAAGTGATATTTTCGGCAAATCACCCACATCCAGGCAAGACAACTGCAAATAACTGTGATGAAAAACATCAAACATGCAATGATCCGTCATTGAAACTGATGGTGCCCATCTTATAAAATAGACTGCATGCGCAACAAAAGAGAAAATGCGACAGCATTCGGCTGTATTTCACAAGAGTAGTAAGCCGTTGTCTAACTGTGTGCCAAGTTGCATGTTTTTTACTATGAAATGCACAAATTGTGCACCACATTCGCAAATATATCACGTATATACAAGCACGAACACCATCACGTCTTTGGTATACATTTTTCAAACATGGCTGCTCCGATGGCTTGTTCTTTCCAAAAGTGTTGAATGTGATACAGGCTGATTATGTACGGCAAAAATAAGTTAGTTTAAGCGATTTTCAGGCAAGATAAATGTCAAATCTAGGATGAAAAACAACAAAACGTATATTAGTGAGAATCATTCATGGCCGCCATTTTGAATTTACCCATGATTCTCAGCACCAAAAATGATGCTCAATTGAATTGTCAAATCAGAAAGTTTTAGCTCCTAATTCGTCCAGTATACATGCAGAAGCAGAAACTGATGGCAGCCATTTTTGTAAAATGGCCGCCATGACCTGAATATGACAAATCCGCGAGGGCCCTATATCCAAAAATGTTGATACATTTATGATATAACTCTGTGATAAGTTTCCTGCTTTTATCATTCAACGTCATTTCATCCATACAATTCATCCAATCATTTCATCCATTTAATTCACATATCTGGTGTACTAAATGGAGATCCCCCCCCAAAAAAAAAATCCATGTCCAGTTTATCTACGCTTCGCGGGCCATTTGGGGCAGCCAAGCCATCTACGTATGACGAGCCATTTGGGGTACCCAAGCCATCTGTTCATGGCGAGCCATTTGGAACACCCGGGTCATCTAGATATGGCGAGCCATTTGGAGAACCCAAGCCATCTACGTATAGTCTGGCATTTTGAGCACCCAAGTCATCTACTCACGGCGAGACACTTGGTACAACCATGTCATCTACCTGTAGTATGATATTTGGATCACCCAAACGATCTATTCTTGGCCAGACATTTGGAGTTATCCACACGTTGCATCGAAGTTGGAGCACCCATGTGGTCTACCTCTGGTTAGACAATTGGAACGCACAATCTACTCATGGCCAAATACTTGGAGCATCCATTTCATCTGCACAGGTTGAGACATTCATACCCGCCCAATTTCAAGAGAAACAATCTGGTGAACTCGACCGATATTAGAACTATCTTTAGACTCCGATAATAAAAGTTCTCAGGGCAATTTCCACATATCTTCAAAATCTGGCGACTATGTCCATTGCAAAGACTTGTTTCTAAAGTTGGTTGGGAAACTCCTACTCCGAACCGAAAGGGACACAGGGGAACGGCGCTTTTAAGAGCCGGAACATATTTCTCTCTAGAGCGATATTTTGAAACGGCGCATTACCGTTTCCTTTTCAAGAGCGACATTTAGAGCGGCATTTAGAGCGGCACTGGTCTGCTTTTCTGGGCGAAACTGTGAGATAATCGTCACTTTTTCCATAGTGATATTCTGAAGCGACGCTTTGAGAATGATCTAACACCGTTTACATAAGATGTGTTTAGGCGGCATCTTTAACAGCGGCACTTCCCTTCTTAGAGTGGCATTCTGAAAAAAAAACATTCTTGAGACCAGTGAGTGAGTGAGTGAATGAATAGAATTTAACGTCGCTTTCAACAATATTTCAGCTATATCACGAAGAACCAACTAAGCACAACCCAGCCCAGTTGCGTTCCTGCTACTTCAAAGAAGAAATCTTTAAAGCAGCATGGAACCATCCACCAGCCATCCACCCTATAAAACACTGAGGACAGCGCACAAGACAAAGACAGGACGCTTATATGGTGCAATAAAGACAAGCAATTCTTGAGACAATATTCTTTATTCTGAAGAAACATTCACGAGCCGATGGTACATGTATACTCCATCCTCTTCCCACATACATAGTTTGAATCAACCTTATGGGTAAAATACCCAGACATCTTTCCATGCAGCAGTAAGGCTTCTACATTTCTTCTTTGAGCGATATTTTGTAGTTGTATTTCAGACCATTACTTCCAACACTTACAGATTTTCTCAAGTGATCTTTAACAGATCTCTTGTTTTAGAGCGTTAAGAAGGACATCCTGGAGCAACAATTTGACACCAATCCTCAATCTCATCTTATCGTCTTCATAGGCGACTTCTTTTGAGCGACTAGCGTCTTTTTGCTGTTTTAGAGCGACGTTCTAGAGCTCGACTTAAAACATGGCATATGGATTTTACTGCAGTAATTCTTGGTATATCACAGTTGAAAGAGTAAGGCATGTAGTTGAAAGCGACCGTTTAATTTGTTGTTCAAATACGAGCCTTGTTCGAAGACTTCTATTTCCAAACAGATAATTTGAACATCTGAATTCGGGTTTTGTCAAGGAAAATTTAAATTCGAATTCTGTTCGGAAACATCCAAATTCGAATCCTGCTTGTAACCCGCTAAACACTCTTCGGGGACACCTATAGCTTAAATTCTAACCAAGTTCGGAAACATTTAAATGCGAATGCTATTTGGAAACATCTCAATTCGATACTCGTCTGGAAATATTTAAATTTAAATCCTGTTCCCGAACATCTAAATTCAAATAACCTTCGCCAGTCCTCCTATCTATGGGAAATGATTGAAGAAAATCGGATGTGAAACCAGGATGAAAGCCACTTGGTCCGTTTGAATGAGAGATTGCAGACCAAATTGAAACATGTGCAGTAAAAAGCACAGGGGCTTGTTATTGATCAGTCATTAGGGTAGTTATGATATTAATATTCATAATACTTTTATTCTCTTCCTACTCCATGCATCGAGCAGGAGGATAGTATATATATGAATATTAATATCGTAATTAATAACTGACCAACAAGAAGCCCCTGTGGTAAAATGAGATGCGGTTACGGCTGGTATCGGACTGTATTACGTGCGGTATGGAAAACGTTAATGTCCTTGATGGAAACGGTACGGCCGCTCTCGTCACCGGCTAAACACGACAAGGTTTGGAAATCTCCGGCAGAAAAATGGTGGACAAACTTCTTGATCGGAAGGAGGTACAGTGATATCATGTACCATATAAATGAATCTATCCGTCGTAGGGTGTACTTATATCCAACAGTCGGCGTACTTACTTGAGACATCGAGCTCTAATTTGGATACCGTGTGTAATGACGGAACCCAAATGCACGATAATCCAGGACTGTTGTGGACAAGGACACGATATCCTAAATTACAGCTCAATTCGACAAGTTATACGCAGTGTGTCGAATAAATTGAACGAAATGTACACCTTCCGCTCGATAGGGTCATTCATAAACCGGTAGTAAATGACAGCACATAATGGGGCAAACACAAATTTACCTCCTCCAGATCAATTAAATTTTCCGTCATTTTTCTGTCGTCTCTTCTCCGAGATTTCCAGTGCTCGTCGTTCCTGGTGTTTGTCGGGAGCGGCCGTACCGTTGCCAGCAAGGATGTTCACGTTTCCCATAAAGTTCGTTATAAAATCCGTTATCACATTCAAACAGACCATGTCGCATCAGCCTGGTTTTATATGCGATTTTCTGCATTCCTTTCCCATATATATGAGGGCCTGCTTCGAAAACATCTAAATTAAGTATGGCTTAAATTCTGTTCGTAAACATCTGGATTTGAAAGCTGTTCTGGAACTTCTGAATTCGAATTACATCTTCCAAATCGTAGTTTGGAAACATTCAAATTCAACTCCCGGAAAATCTAAATTGTTATTCTGTTCGGAAGAAATGTACATTTGAATTGTTTTAGGCAACTTCTAATTCCGATTTTTCGGAAATATTTGAATCCGAACCTTACGCCGTCTCACTGTCCTCATCGCAGTGACATTTAACCAAATCCCCACAAGATCTTCCTTTTTTTTTTCTTTTTTTCTTTTTTTAATTAATTATTATTTTTTTATGTCATTGCCTGAACTGTTATATGCGTTATTTGCTATACGTTTTTCAAGCCGAACCACTGGTCAGATACTTCTGGCGATAGCTCAAACCATGTTGAGGTGCTAGACACCACAAAATATTTTATCTACTTTACAGTCTTTCTTACATCGACAACTGAGAAGACCGTATTCACAATCTTTGAAGAAAGGGTCTCCTGGAACACGGCAAACTTGGTTTGCCAGTCCGAAGGTGGGAGGCTGTTAAAAGTGGACTCCGATTTTAGAAACGGAATAATACAATACTTCAGTCGTCAGCAGTCATGGATAATCAGAGGGTGAGTAGATCAGATATTTACAAGTCCTGCAACGAATATTATATCAACATGCATAATTAATTTGCCTCACGGTTGTGCAGGTCTGGCTCACTACCATGGAAGACCCACCAGATGTTTGACTTGTCAACATCAGCATCAGCATACCACCATTATTCCGAGATAAAGGACGGCCAGATGTCATGCCGCCCGACACCGGTCATTATGGCAAATTTTGGAGATCCCAATAAAACAGGGTCAGATTTTTATCCTTTGGAAAGGTGGTCTTAATATTTTTGAGAGTTGAATATTATAGAAAGATTTTAAAATACATCACAAACCATTTCTGGTCCAGTCAGGTATAATGGCAAATCTATGTGGCCTGAATCTATTATGCCCCCAGGAGCCGCGGAGCACATTTTTGAAAGTGGGAAAGGATTGGGGGGGGAGGGGAGGGGGGGGGCTGAACTCTCTACCGGCCAGGACTCACAACATTGCGGTCCCAAAAAGTGCCTCTCACCCACGGCTCCGCGGCCCCTGGCCCCGTCCCCAACCACTCTCCCCAAAATACGACATTGCGCTCCCGAAAAGGGGGTAGTCCCCCCCCACGGCTATGCGGCCCCTGGCCCAGTCCCCAAACACTCTCCCAAAATATAGGAGTGGGGGCATATTGGGGCCACTCTGTCCGTCGTAGCGTCCGTCATAGCATCCTAGCGTCCGTTCGTCTGGACAAACTTATCTGGACGAAATCTCAGTTATTATTTGGTCGACAACTTCGAAACTTTCGATGATTTCCCACAGCACTACATGTAAGATAAAATAAGATAGGATAAGATAATCTTTAGTTAACGTCGGTACATTTTAGGAGGAAAAATTAGATTAAGGGTACCGAGCCCTCCTGCCCACACTTTTACACACCCTCTAAAATTATGCCTCATAACTATGGCAATGTATATATTTGTTGAAAGCGCATTTCTTAAAGATTCCAAATATATATATTTTTGTCACTGTAAAGCCGTTGGTAGTGCAGATAAACGGATTTAAAAAATTCATTTAAACTTTAATTTTATTTTTTTTAAATGAAAAATTTGTCAATCCATTGTCCAATTTCTAAGCTTAAACTTAACTTCACATACTTTATTGCTATCGTGTTCTTACGCGATTGCCCTATTGTAATTTCATTACCGCAGAACCAAAAATAGTCCCTGTGCTCGCCTATGCCCATGCGCGAGTACCCAGAATCCAACCTGTCCGACCACGTCACTCCCTTCTTCCCATTCAACGCAGAGTGAATAACCCATCAGCGGGGAGGCTGGGAGGGCCATCACAGTATGTGAAGGTAAGTTTAAGCTTAGAAATAAGAAAATGGATTTTCAAATTTTTCATATTTCTTGCACTGTAGAACTTACCTTCACATACTTTATTGCGAGAGTACCATAGCAGGACGGAGAGAATAAGTGGTCGAAAACAGAAAGGAATCTCAAGCATAGGCGAGGGGAAAAACAGGAGTCGGCGATGTAATCAAAGGTCATAAAGGTATTTAGAATGTCGATATGGCCCTCGATATAATCACCCAGCCTTTATTTATAAGCGGGCCCAGTGAAAAAGTTGACATGCACTAGACCTAAACCATCCGCCCCCGCCTCCGACCTTCTTTTTTGAAAAAATGGGGAGAGCAAGATCACTTACCAGATTTTCAAAAATCGTAAACTAGGATGTCTAGTACATAGACTAGAGATTGACGGGTCATCAACGGCCTGGGCACCACCAGTGGTCCCAGGGTGTAGCAATCCCGTCTGCACAGCGTCCAATCCAGCGTCCATGTCACAGGCTGAGAGATCGTCTCCCAGCAACGATGCAGTGCTCAAACCAACTCATGAAATGCAACGTCGAAGTGGGTCTCTATACACATCGGAAAACGACGGAGTGTACAAACGACTCCATCCATCCATACTTCTCCAGGAAATTGGAGAAAGATTTACGTGGAACGATGGGTTGATACCTGAAACAACCGAATAACCCGAGAGATCGCATATCATCCTCTATACGTCGATCGCTGAACAAGACATCCGTTCCTCACCAATATAGTCCATGAGCTAGACCACTTATTGGTACCATCTTGAGGGGCAAAACGTCATGTTGATTTTCATATTAGGTTATATATCTAGAGTACAAAAAACCATGCTGGCCATGTCCGGTCGGCAGCTTAGTGGCACAAAGTGGGTCAATCCAAGATGGCGTCAAATAGTTGCCATAATCCACAAGCGGCTATATGTAATCGACCTAATTTTCACTGATTGTTTTCAAATTGAAAATATTGGTGTGTCTCAATTGTTTTGCAAATTTACTCATATTCCTCCTTTGGAGATCCCATTTGCAGATAAAAGTTCCCCTTGATTCACCAGGTGGCGCTGTCCGCACATGCGTACTCGAGCTCGTTCTCTTTTTCCCTCTGCAACACGAGACATGTTGTGACAAGGTCGCAGCGTGAGGGAAGGTCGGGATGGGCACATTTATGTGATAGCAGGTTTGATTCGATAAAACTGTTGAACATTGTTTATAAATGTCTTATATTTGTGGTTCAGATCTACACCTGTTATAACTCCCAACAGTGGTGGTTGGGACGCCGAACGTGTAGTTCCCGGCTCGAGATGCAGGGTAAGCCACCTGTGATGATCTAGATCTGGTAACCTGAAAATACGCTTAGGGATTTCCCCTGTCGTGAGAAAGCTTAGGGATGTCAAAGAGCAACCAGTAAGACGGCGAAGAAGGGGGGTATGTATACACCGAACCCAGGTCCACTACTGGGAAACCAGTAGATCATGTTGTTGTAACCGTCTTGACCGCTCTGTGAAATCCCTCCGCCTCCGGCATGGATGTTAGCGATAATTACCTTAGGCTTGGGAGTTGCCAGCTTCACATTTCAAGTTAAATGCTACACTAATGTTCAGTCATTTACCTTGACATACTGAATAGAGTGAATTGTTCAAACCGAGAAACGCACGTGATGTCATATAGCCAATCAAGATAGGAGCTTGCCAACATCGCGCAGCGAGGATTTTCTTTGATGTCTGCCCATGTGATTTACATATGGCAAGTGGCGGTTGTATTGATGCTAATGTCTTCCGAGTAGCCAATCAAATTTGAATATTTTAGAGGTCATACATTGCACTTCTCCTAATATGGACCACGGAATATTTATAGAGCGATGACATCACCAATCCCGTATTCTGATCAAATAATTATGTGTCGCGTTCAGCCAAGGCAACACGTGTAGTGTTCGGCTTGGATATGCCAATTCGGAAGATGGGGACTTGCTTGCTGGTCTTGACTGTGGTGTTGTTCGTCCCCACCCCCTCCCCGTTTATGAGAGGGCTAGTGGACTATTCGCTGGGCAGCTACTACAGGTCCCAGTAATGTCGCCTTGTCAGTCTGGAAATAGAAGCTGGTAAAAGTCGAGTTGGCTGTGCCTTCGCAGGACTGACGATAGGTTTCTTCACAGGTGCCAGGAAATCGTGGGAAGATACTGATGCTAGTAGAGAAGGGGCGTCCATTGCAAGTTGATACACCTCGTGAATCATCTTCAGCCAGGGTGCTATCATATACTTGATAACATCGGATGTCATAGACATAATAGGCGTTTGAATCCGATTGCTGCATGTGTGCAAAGTAGATAATGGCGGACGGCTCTCTGGATAGAGAAGGAGCTCATCTTCCAATCCATTGGCGAAGTCCGAAAGTGCCGGAATCGAGTATAGGTCTTGTTCACAAAGGCCAAAACGAGTAGGCTCATTCCTTGTATGAATTCCGGCACCGGGCGGAAGAATGTTCTGGACCAACCCTCCGCTCCGGTGTGGGACTTTCTCTCCAAAGCGTGCCGTTCAGATATCCCTGTTCCTAAGGTGAAGACTGTAAGGAAGGCTGTAAGATAGTGTTTTCACTGGACTTGAATGTAGAAAGTTCGAGTGAAAACCTAAATAACGCTCTCAGGACGACCGCAAATGTTCCACCTGTTTGAGTTCGTCGAGGTTGTAATGCGATAGCTCGGAGTAGTGCAGAAATGCTGCCGGTCTGGCTGATGTCCACCCTCGTGGACAAGCGTAACACCTTGACTAGGGTTGATCTATATCTTTCGATGGCTCTAGCTGATGTTCACACTCGTGAACGGGCGTAACACCTTGACTAGGACTGATCTGTAAACTTCACCGGTACTGGTCTGAGACTTCTTTCTAGATGTAGATGGAGTAGAAATCTGTTACTACTGAAGTAGAGACAGCAACGGGATGGATTTCTCGAGACCGACACTTGAAATAAGACCACTTCGGCTGGTACAGTTGAGGTGTGAAAGATCGATTAGCTGATACCGTAGTTTCCGTAACTGTTATAGATGAACGCTATTTCTGTGAGGTAATCTCGCTGAACTGCGATGCAGCCACAGTGGTACGATGAGAATTATGAGGCAGTCATGCTGTGTGATCTTTAGAGGAACTTCCTGTATCATGGCGATTGGCAGGAGGCATAGGCCAGGAAGTTGTCTCACTTGATCAATGAGGCGTCGATGGCCAGGATTTTCAGATCTATGATGAAGCTGACGAACAGTTGTAGTTCTGCCTTGGCTCTTGTCGCAAACAGGTCTCTCAGAGGTTATCCCCAACGATGGAATCTGTTGGGATACCTCTCTGTGGGGCGCCACTTCGTCTGGATGATCTTGTCTGGACGGGATAAGTTATCTTCGATGATGCGACAAGCTGTACGCTGTCCGTCGTCCTGGTGTGGCTGCCTGTCTTTGGCATTGTGGGTTGTGTCCAGTGGAGTAAGGTCCTGGTTTCCTAGAATTCTAGCCACGATCCGGACTCCCCGCCCCCTCTTTGCTTGTGTGAAAGATGACTGTCGAGTTGTCGAAGCTCACGAGACCATCTCTGGAATTGTGTGTTCCGGTGTCCATGAGTGGAACCCGTCGTGTGGACGGCAGTGTCCTGGTGTTCAAGCGTGGGACCCGTCGTGTGGACCGGCCAATGGAACCGATGAGTTGATGGCTTGCTCCAGAGGTACGGCTGACGGAGGGACTGTAGTGGCTGTATCTGTAAACGACTAGATTGCGTGATGTCTTGCACTGATGTCAGCAGCCCCAGTAAATTCTTGCAAATGCACCAACGTTTGCAAGCTACCTGAGTATCAATGCCTGGCAAATGGCCTGAAATGCACGGTCACATGTAAGTTACAGACCTGTGACAACATAGCTGATGAGTACTTCCAACAAGATCAGGATGATGATACGTCTGACGGTGATGATTATTATGACAACCAAAATTAGTTTTACAGTGAACTACAATGACTCGTGCGAACTCTTCATTTTGTAGCTACTTGATGAAGATGAAAGATTCGTTGCAGAACTGCTTGTTTCCCTCTTAATTATATCATGCTCGATTTGGAGGATACCAAACATGTGTAGGGTGGTATGCGGGGGAGGTCGTGGTGGTGGGGGGGGGGGGGGCTGAAGGGACTTTATTCTGCCAAATATTCGGTGAGTACACATGATGTTACCATCCAAACTATATATTTCGGTCGAGCTCTACCAAATAATGTCAAGAAATCCAAGATGGCCCTCATGATGGAATCACGATGGCATCACGATCTTGGAAGGTAATTATGGTCTTTAATTTGGTTTTTATTTTCATATTTCTTCCTAAAGAACTGCAAAAACTAATAAAAATGATAGATACTATTCAGCTTTGTCAAAATAAATTACTTTCGTGAGCTTTCAGCCAAAATAACTTAGGCAAAGATGGACAAATGTGATTTTCTAGGGACACCATGCGGCCGCCATTTTGAATTTTCTCATGAATATTTGCGCCTAGAATACTGCAATTAGGCTAAACATGGCCTAAACTATTCAGTCAGGCATAAACTATTCAGTCAGGACGTTTGAGCTTGCTAGCTGTCTTCTATACCGAAATAGCTTGGAAACTTTTAAAAAGTGCCCATGAATTCCCGCCTTGGTCAGGTAGGGTTACCGTTCATTGGTTGCCATATTATTCAGACTATGTTGCCACACCATACAGCACATAATCTGCTTCACTATATTAGATCAGCCATTGTGTAAAATTGGACAGGAATAGAACAGAAAGAAAGACCTGTAGCTTGACCAAGACATCTTTCTTTGATCCTCATGGCTTTTCGTAGCTTTTGGGACGCCATCTTGGATTGATCCACTTTTTGATACTTAGCTGCCACTCTGACATGGCCAGCAAGGTGTTTTGTCATCTACAGGTATCACGTGATAAGAAAAACATCATGAAGCTTTGCCCCTCAAGATGGTATCAATAAGTCAAATTTCGGGTCCTAGCTCATGGACTAATACATTTAAATCGGTTGCAAGGTGAAAAGAGGAGCTAGTTTGTATAGCGTCTTCGAAGAAAACACCCGAAATGGAAGGACTTCATTGTTCTGGTAGACGCATTATATGAAGATGCTCTGAAGACAAGCCAAATCGTTTCGGTAGAAGACGAACCTGGATGAGGAGGAAACCTGAACTGGGTCAGACAACATGTACTGATGTAACTGACCGGAAGCCGGTCGGCGAGTTGTCATCAGAAAAGAAACGGCCGAAGAATATGTCCTTCGGCAAGGTTGCGCCGTAAACGTATACGCAAGACACTGCCTGTGGCTGTTGGGATCGTAATACGAGAAAGATAAACCGGTATCAGACGGTCCCTGGAATTTCTTATAATTGAAGCATCCGACCTGGAGGTCTACGTGTAGCTGTCACCCAGTCGTAACTACCTGATAGAGGGTCAGAAATACCGGAAACGTGACAAACTCGTAGCGACGATCCCTAAGAGCAGATGCCACTGGAGGAACAAATCACTGTTCCCCGTGCTTTTTATGAAGGTCAAACAGCTATGACAATGTCTAACACAAAAACAAGCGTTGGTTCTTGAGATTTCCTTGACTTCCGCTGTAAAGAGGCGACTGTGAATTCTCGAACCAACTATGTTCTCGGAAGCCTGACACGGAGGAAGAAACACCAGTCAAAATATTTTCCGTGCAAAGTAGAGCAGTGCAAGTGAGATTTGACCTCCATAAAGGATTAAGGTGCCTACTGGAACGAACACTTGAACGCCACCGCAAAGATACCTCAGTCTCGGAAGAAGAGAACAGCAACGCCACCGCCGAAAAGAAGGCTCTTCTATATTGTCATCCACTTTAGAAGATGAAAAGCAGAAGAGGAAAATTAGATTCTGTGCCTACACTACAGGTAATACAGAAACTGAATATGTCCGGGGTAGCTCGGTATGCGACAAGAGTCATGGAAACTGAAAGAGCATCCACAAAAGCTTGCATACAAAACCGTTCATGTTCCTGGAATTATTCCACTGCAAACTGAAGGAAACGATAACGGAGCGACGCAGTCTTGTACACCAATCTGGACTCGTATGGGAAGAACGGAAATGACGATTTCAGGAGTAGCGTAGCCGCGATGGGGATGTAACCTCAAGACGAATAGCTAAAACGTAGTTTCTTCTGGTTACGTAACATCGGAGATGATGTTCCCAAGCCGCGGTGTTAGACTACGTCACCGTCCCGGAGCAGTCTGTCATCAATTTTAACAGGAAAGGTTCCAAAGAAACCAATCCGTGTGAAGCAGAGTCAGAGAACATATTCTGATCTAACGGACCGGAGTAATCACAATCCATGACGAACTGTGCATGGCGAGTCGAAACAGGTCTTCTTAAGAGGATTCTTTAAGTGAACACGTTCACTAAAGACACAGCCGAAGTGGAATACCAAGAGGAACGACCATGATCACCAAGGAAAAAACTGCAGAAGATATCTTCTTGGAAAGTACGATCTCTCCTCATTTCGTTAAGATGATCAAACTCGGCGAGCATTGTCAGAGGTTTTTTTGGGGGGGTTATAGATGTGACGTACAGCAGATGAACGAAACAAACCCAAACGTATGGTTCAAAGGAATTTGAACCAAATTCTGACAATAAAGTCATATCAGGAGATGATGCTCCGTTCATGACGTAATCGTCACTATCTGCACAATCATATGGATCATATGTGACACTGCAGAATGAGTTACAAACCGGAGTGAAAACCGGAATTGACATACTGCCTAGCTGCAAAGTCATACCAAGCGTTGCTAGTTGATAGAAGTACTAGACAAAAAGGAATGCGCTATGCAAGATAGTCAGAACTTCAGGCAGCTAGATATGGGAATAAATCGTCCATGATCTCGGTAACGATAGAGCGAGACACGGTGGTGAAAATTCGCCAAATCGGAAACCGTTGAAGTAATGGAGTGGGCAAATATCTGTTGAGGGGAATGTCCGAGTAACTCTCCATTCCTTGAAAATAATGGAGCCGAGGCCCCGAAGTTGATCGGAGAGTTTTTAGTAAATCAGCAGTGCTGAACGGATGTGTGGGGTTTGTGTCCTGACAGAGAGAGAGAGACACAGAGAGAGAGAGAGAGAGAGAGAGAGAGGGAGTGAATTTTGACACCGGGTGTGGATTTTACTTTTGCATCGGTGGTATACAGATAGTCCAATAAAATGGATCGTTCAGTCTCAGAACTCCCGATAACTCCAGGATTTTATTGGACTAGAATTCAGATGGACAATATACATTGTGCCACACACCTAAATCATGTGCGATCAAAAATAGACATGGGTTCGGGTCTACGGCCTTAAATATATGTCATATTTTTAACAAAACCCCTGTAAAAGTATATATTTTCCGAATGGGCACACTCATGTCATTATTCCAGAAGACAAGTGAGCTATTCAGATTGGAAAGGAAAGATGTGCAATCATCCTTAAACCTTCAACTTTTCTGAAAAACTCCATAAAATGTACGAAAATGTGTCAAATTCGTCCCACCATCCAGAGAAAACAAACGAAATAATTTTCTTGTTAGACATGTGAAAGTTTCTTCGTCCAACGGGCAATTTAAAAAGGGGGAAAAACAGCGGGTCGACCTACTCGTTTTTTGTAAAATTTTATTGCCATAAAGCAATCATCATTTTCGTTCCCCGAAAAAGTGAGGCTTTTGGCCAGCATGGTATTCAATTACGGAAACGATTAACTCTGTAGTGGCGCGTAGGTGCAATAGGATTTATCGCCGTTTCGATGGACGCGGTGCATTCTGGGATTGAAGAAAGATAAACAAACCGATGAGGTGGTTCCCCCAACCTCCCCACAGCGTGGTTACCCTTGTTTAGTCGCAGATAAAGAACAAAGACCTGTTATTCTGGCTGACAAGGCTGTAAACTTGTGCCACATTTCCTGGTCGCTGTGCGTGTTCCCGCGTCGAGGTTCACAACGGTTGTGACCCGCAAAACGCATAGTCAGCAACATACTTGATTGAATTCACTCACGTACTCAAGCGGACCCTCTGG
Organism: Hanleya hanleyi; assembly: GCA_036873755.1. Classification (NCBI taxonomy): domain Eukaryota; kingdom Metazoa; phylum Mollusca; class Polyplacophora; order Lepidopleurida; family Hanleyidae; genus Hanleya; species Hanleya hanleyi. The sequence continues at coordinate 63,502 of JAVTVY010018893.1, read as the reverse complement.
TTAATTTAAGCCTAGCAGGTGACCAGATTTATTGTTCTCTGTTTTTAAAGCTCTTTTTTGCACACATGACTTCGCTACGCAAACGGAACGGGGTTCTGACAGGCAAATCACAGTGCATGTTGAACCTCTTCGAATGTTTGCGATTGTTTGGCATTTTCTGTGGGTGAAATTTAACTCATTGACTAGGGCGAGCCGCTGTGAGCGGCTCCTGTATCTTAAACTTGTGCCGGAAAGCCGTTGTCAGCGGCTTCTTAAGGGCCTTATCTAAACACACCTGTTGTTTCGGCCTCGAATAGCTCAAATTGACCAATTAACGCTTGCGTTATACCAGGCTGTATCACGGTTAAATAAGTCCTTCCAGCCTCGTTTCAGACTTTATGACGTCAGGAATCCCCAAATAACCTCAAAACATGTGACAAATGAAAGGGATTTTCCAAACATGGCGTCACAAGCGGCTTTGATCGGCGTGTGTGTTTTTTTCTTTTCTCCTGACTAGACAACATACAAGTTCAAGAACGGTTTCCATCATCAGTTTATATTTATACGAATCACCGAAGCATCAAGGATTGTAAAAATACATAGATAACCTCGTGAAATGTGACAAATGAAAGAGGTTTTCCAAACATGTCGTCACAAGCCAGTGTGAACGGTGTACGTTGTGTGTTTTTTCTTTCTCCTGACTGGAAAAACAACAACAAACAAACAAGTTAAAGAATGGCTTCTATCATCATTTTTTATTTATATGAATCCCCAAAGCATAAGGATTGTAGAAATCTATAGTTTACCCTATCTACGGTACCCATGGAAAAATCTCAGAGCCATCATTATAATCATATGCGGAAATTAATATTTTTGCATAATTTATTCCGTCCAGTAGTGAATATTTATTCCGTAGGCCAAGAGTTAATGCGCTGCCGTGTTTTTTGGGCTTTCCTATTTTCGCGAATGCCTGTATTTATTTGCTCTGTCACTAAAAAAAACACTTTGCCGAACAAAAATTCAGAAGAGGCAGAAAACAGTGCCAGCCAGCTATGTTGTCATATACAAAGTTTGACCACGTGGCTTTGTTTTTTCTTTCCTAAGACCCGGATGTGACACGCGCTCTTGAAACTCCGATAAGGTTTATAAGCAAGCAATTGTTATATCCTCGTTTGAAGAAATGGTTACGTCCTGTAGGGTGATACTATAGATCAGTTAGTAGAGATGGAAGAAGAATTACTATGCTGTCAAAAACAGGTGACCGTTCATATTATCGGGCCACTTTGTACGAAAGCGTGGCAAGTGAACATCGCTTTCTGCACCAGTTTCAGCAGAAACCCACGCAATAGAATATCCAGTATATTTACTAATGTTCGATAACGCATACATATAACATAAGATTACTAAGCTATGAGGGAATTAGTGTAATATGAGCGAGTCCATCGACTCGTGTTTCTCTATGATAGTGTGCTTGTAAAACGTTAAAATACATGGAACATAAACAGGCCACTTTAGTGATGGCATGAGTGATTTGCATATTACGAGTTAATTGACACTCAGTCTAATTAAAATTAAATCCTATCTGCTCCCCGTTTGGATACGTCGCTTGTAGGATCTAACAGGCTTGCAGTAACTCGCGTGTTTACCAATTCCGAGAACGCTTCATAGTGATTTGAAGGGAACATTGATGACAAAGAATTTTTGGTTGGCCCAGCCGAATTAGCCGGCTCGCTTTTCATGTTGCCGCGGTCCCGACATTGTGGCGCCATAATACGGGGTAGATATATGGACTGATCTTTGGTGTAAACATTGGGGTAAATGGACACAGTGAACCTATCTCCCCATCGTGACTGCAAATGGATGAGTCCAGATGCGACCATGATGTCATAATGCTATTAAATATCCATGGTATGGGCGCTCAAAACACCAAATTCAATTGAAATACGTAAGATCCTATATAGCGACATGTACGATCGGGGAGCATTGATAGGATATTAATTATTAAGATTAATTGAGAGTTCAAACGGAATTGTCTGTGGGTTTAATAATGTCTTCAACGGTGTTCTGCTAAAGGTCTGGAACCTGATGACATTTTGTATCGCTTCTATCCTGTGATGCGATGTACATCCATGACAATTAAATGACCAGTTGGCATTATAACATAGTTAAATTACCCTGCCCCCCCCCCTCCCTACATCACCTCCCTCATGTAACACGACATTAATGAAATTGGATGCACGAAATCCCTGAACTGGAACAGCCGGAAGAGCAAACTTCACGGACTCGGTAACAATAGTGGGGGTAAATACTTGTATACAATATTCTCGTTAACACGGAAGTAGTATACAAAGAGTATTTGGAGGTCGATTGACCTCAGAAATTTGCATATGACCTCTGTGACGTCACGCGACAGCCAATCAGAAGCGAGTATTGTGTCACATGGGGTCATGTGTGGTGGTGGATGGGTGGGTGGTGGGTTTAAGATGGCGGCTGTGGTGGATGGGTGGGTGGTGGGTTTAAGATGGCGGCTGTGGTGGATGGGTGGGTGGTGGGTTTAAGATGGCGGCTGTGGTGGATGGGTGGGTGGTGGGTTTAAGATGGCGGCTGTGGTGGATGGGTGGGTGGTGGGTTTAAGATGGCGGCTGTGGTGGATGGGTGGGTGGTGGGTTTAAGATGGCGGCTGTGGTGGATGGGTGGGTGGTGGGTTTAAGATGGCGGCTGTGGTGGATGGGTGGGTGGTGGGTTTAAGATGGCGGATTGTAGAAAAACGTATAAAAGGAGGCGATTTTTAGGGGAGGGAGTATTCATTGCACTACCCTGCGGAGCACTCTGACTTATCTGACCTGACCAGCCTGCCTGCCTGCCTGCCTGCCTGCCTACCTGCCTGCTTCACCTCTAGCCAGCCAGCCAGCCTGCTTGCCTGTTTTGTATGAGCTGTGTAGAACCTTTTACTTTTTTTCATTTTACCAGTGCAAATTCACCAGACTTTTACACCGTAGCAGTTGCTCATCAGCCTGAGCCCATAGTCATAGCGTCATCATCATTTTTAGTGAGGCTTGGAAAGTACCGTGTTCGTCTGATTGATGAGATGCAGCATGTGGGCGAATTATGTGATTTCCTTATGGGGGAAAACATACTTCTGAAACAGCGTGTCGAAGATATCATGGCTGAGAAAACCACTTCAGCACAAAACACAGCCCTCATCGATGGTGTACTGCGCTCTACCCCCTATGCATTTCTAGCCTTCGTGGCGGGGTTGAAGATCACGGGAAATGAAGAACTAGCAGATCTGCTTGAAGCCGACGTTATACAAGATGATGATATCTTAGTCATGGATACCACCGAAGAGCGTACAGTTAGCAAACGTACGCACCCAGCGTCTGGTGTACCTGCCAAACGCGCTGCACGACCCAAACGACCCCGACTAACACCTTTAGAAATACCTGAGTCAGTGCTTCAGCCAGTACTCCAGCAAGTGCCTGAGCCTGTGAAAGAAGAGGTGCAACTTCCTATGTCTGTGCAGAATATCAATAACATTATTCAGCAGGCCTACCAGGCAGCCCACAAGGACATTTGGGAGCTCTCAGCCTATTTAACTGTGAGTGTCAAAGACGAAGAAGTGCATTTTAACGCATCGGGCTTTAACGACAGACCCGGTAGGCATATTGCCATGACCTTAGACACCTGGCAAAAACTGGAGACCCTTGATTACGCCATCGATGCGGTTATTCGCGACCAGGGGAGTGACGAAGCGAAATTTTATGTGGGTGACGACATCTTTGTCAGCTGTGCCTATTTCAACGACCAGCTCCTGGTGCATATCCGTAAATGGAAAATGAGGTTAGATACGCAAGAGCGTGTTCCTTGTCCTCAGGGTGTCACCTTGAAATTACCGGCGTGGCGGAAGTTGCAGAGTGTCACAGCTACAATTCGTCAAGCTCTGGCTTACCAGGTGTCTCACTATATTTATAAGAAGTACATCGACACAGTCCTGGATCTTATCAGACCTCACATTCGACACTTGCGTATCCAAGCATGTGCAGGCTGTGAAAATAACAGTCCGATAAACCAGCATACGTGTGTGGACACTAGTGTACCCTCATACGCACTGATCACTGAGGCACTACAGGCCGTCACCGAGGCGCAAATTGCCCTGGCAGTGGAAGCTGCCTGCCCTCCCAAAATTCCACGTGAAGAGATTACTACCTACATCTACGTGCACCAGGGGCGGAAAGACGATGATGAATTCAAACAAGTCTTGTTGCAGAACTATTGAACAAGTGTGATGTTGAAAAACATTTACCGTATTCCTACACGTTCATTGAAGTGGCTTGAGAGCGTATAATTGTATTAAAAATTCACAGTTTTTTTACTGTTAATTGTATTAAAATTCAATACTCAGAGTTCAACACGTTCATTCTATTGTCTTGTTGTATAAATATTGAGCATTTTCAAGTTTTATTGCATTGGAACATTCAGACATTATCATCTGCCAGTCTTGGTCAAGCTGAAAATACGGCTTCTCTCTTCACGTATTCCTACACTATGTTCATTTTATGTTCATTGTGCATTGAAGCGCCTTCATAGCGTATAATTGTATTAAAATTCAATACCCTGGTGAACACGTTCATTCTATTTGTGTTAATAAAAAATAGTAGAAAATTAAAAAATGGTTGTTAGTGTTCATTTTTTTTTTCATTTTTTTTTTTAAATTTCCCCCCTCTTTCTAGTCCCATGCCCCTGTGCTGGTTTCAATAATTTCAGTCCGTTATCATTCGGGCTGTAATGTTGGTTTCAATAATTTCAGTCCGTTATTATTCGGGCTGTAATGTTAAAAAAAAAAATTTAAAAAATTTTTAAAAAATTTTTTTCATAGAGGAAAGGGTGAAGGGAGCTGGTGTTAATTTTTTGGGTGCTTTTTGAGTTAGAAGTTTTCCCTTTCGGAAAGATGGGGTGGCTCTGAAAAGAGCCTTTGTAAAAGTGTTACGACACTTGTTTTAGGAGCGGTAAATTCTCTTTACCCCGGCTACCTGCTTCCTACACACGGGACACTTGATCTTTAAATGCTGTTCGTCCGTTTCAGCGCAGTGGCACATGTCCCCTATACATGTTAGCCTCACCCAGCATTCTTCACATAGGCATAAATGCCCGCACGGAAATAGAGCGTACAGGCTTTCTTCCTCTGTACACACACTGCAGCTTGATTTACTTTGTTCCTTCTGTAGGGCTTCTTCTTGTTTTAAAATCATAACGTCCATTTGATCAATGTCTTGTCTCATGCCATTAATCTGTTCGTTCAGGCGGGTTACCTCGGCCCAAGAGCATGGTGGTGGTAGTGGTGTTGTTGTTGTTGTTGTTGTTGTTGTTTCGTTAGCCGATGTGGTTTCGCAAGCCGACGTCGTTATAATCGGAGTTTGAGTAGCCGTTGTATTTGCTGGAGGTCTGTTACTGTTTAACCAGGGGAGTTCTTCTTCCTCATCAGTTATATCCGCATCAGTTATATCCTGATCTTCTTCCAGCACCACCCTCCTTATTTCTTGGTCTTGTTCTTGACTTCGTTGTCTTATCAACCTCGCATCTTCTTCCATTACCTCCCTCCGCAGCTCTTCCAGTTGTTCTTCACTTCGCCGTATCATCGTCTCGTCGGCAATAACCTGCTGAAAGCTTGTAATTATTGCCACTCCACCATTGTTATGTTCATCTCCACTCGTAATCACCTCTCTGTGTTCTCTAGGGTCTCTCGGATCGGTGAAGAGTCTTCGTCTTGTACCCATGATTGTAGTTGTGAATAAATGACAAGATACTACGCGTTATTTATAGTCTAGGCGGCTGTGGTGGATGGGTGGGTGGTGGGTTTAAGATGGCGGCTGTGGTGGATGGGTGGGTGGTGGGTTTAAGATGGCGGCTGTGGTGGATGGGTGGGTGGTGGGTTTAAGATGGCGGCCGGTGTGAGTGAGTGCAAGATGGTGGTATCTGCTAAAAAAAATTTGTGTTTTATTTTTCCAACTTTAAAACGGGGTCTCATTTTTTTGCAATAAATGTGAGTTCACTGCAGCATGTTTATCGAAAAGAAAAAAAAAACTAGGAAATTTTTCCCCCATTTAACACCCCATAGCTGTACTCACATTTTTGCCTGCACACTGTATAGTGCTGTGTTACCGTTGCCCAAGGATAAAAATTTCCTAGTTTTCTTTCTTTCGATAAACCAGTTACAATTTTTAGGGTCACATTATAAGGCTGTGAGCAACATACTTCACGTATTTTTAGCCAGGAAAACCGATTTATTTCCAGTGTATCGGGTTTTCCACACTACCGTACTATAACGTTACGCGTCTAAAAATCGATAAAATTATTAAAAATAGCGGCTTAGTCTAGCGCTATCCTGCTAAATTTTTAAATGCTACACCATGAGTTGCCTGAGTTCAACTTGAAATAAAATTTATACGTGCACTGACATTTATTGTAAAATCACACAAGTTTAAAATTGGAAAAGAAGCACAAATATTTTGTTCAGCGTAAATGTAGACAAAACACATATAACCATTTCGCTGACGTCCGCGCCTTACACTATAAATAGCGCGCAGTATTTACTCATTTATTCACAATTATGCCAGTGTCTACTAGACGTGCACAGTGATGGAGTCATCCCTGGCTGAAATCATGGATATTGACATATCAGACTTCATCACAAATGATGATAATGAAGTACAACTGTTCGACAACATCATTAATATGGTACATGACGAGCCATGGTTGGATGCTATAATGGAAGACTTATTTACACCTCAACCACCCTCCAGCAGCCACACCGCATCTTAGAGACCTCCCAGCAGCCACACCGCATCTTAGTGACTTCCCAGCAGCGACATCGGATCTTACCCCAGTCGAATACCAACGTTTTGACGACATAGACCGCGTGTTAGAAACTATGTTGAAACAACAACAAAGCTCCCAAGCTAAAGAAAAAGCAGGAGAAACGGGACAAGAAGAAACAGAAACCGAAACCGAAACCGAAACCGACACAGAAACAGAAGAAGAAGAAGAAGGAAAAGGCGAAGATGAGGAGAAGAGGAAAGACTTAAAAACCACAGTATCCGAAAAAAGGAAAGACTCAAGAAAAAACAGGAAAGACGCCAGAAGAAACAGGAAAGACGCCAGAATCGGTAAAAAAAGACGCCAGAAGCGGTAGAAAAGACGCCAGAAGCAATAGAAATAGGCAAGAGGCAAGAAAAAACAGAAAAGACGCAAGAAAAAATAGAATAAGAGAGAATACAAGAAAAATAAGCCAAAAAGAAAACGAAGACGTCATCCACTACGCTTCCGCAATAAGAACAACACTGGCATCCAACACAGAACGCCAAGCAGGCTCCTATTTACACTGCGTGCAATGCTGTAACCACTTTGCTAAATACGCTATTTTCCCCTGTGGGCATCAAGCCTTGTGTGTGGCTTGTATACATCAACATGCCCAAATACCAGCGTGTGCGGACGCTTACAAACCCCTAGTGTGTGAATTCATAGCCTTGACATGCCCGGTGTGTACTGTGAGAAGACAACGCCAACAGCCCCCAACGATGTAATCGCTTACATATTTCAAAGGCCCTTTTTAGGGCCACCCCATCTTTCCGAAAGGGAAAACTTCTAACATCAAAAGCACAAAAATAAAAAAATAACATCAACTCCCACACACACATATAAAAACACCTACCCCTGTGCTGGTTCAAATAAATTTCAGTCCGTTATTATTCGGGCTGTAATGTTATTCCTTTACTGGTCGACAACGACAGTGACAAATGTCCCCCTCCTCCCCATCCTCCCCCTTTCCCTCCCCCTCCCCCCTCCCCCTCCTCCCCCTGGTTCAAATAAATTTCAGTCCGTTATGATTCGGGCTGTAATATTAATTACTGAGAGAGAATTTTTTTTGTAAAATTAGTAACATGTCGCACAGGGTCGCCAACGACAAAAACATGCCCCCTCCCCCTCCCCCTTCTCCCCCTTTCCCCTCTTTTCTAGTCCCAAGGCCCTGTGCTGGTTCAAATAAATTTCAGTCCGTTATGATTCGGGCTGTAATATTAATTACTGAGAGAGAGAGAGAGAGAGAGAGAAAAAAAAAACCTGTGTTTGTAAGAGAGAGATTGGTCCTGACAAGGACCGTTAATATCGGGCAGGGATTGTTTTTTGGTGTTGCAGTTTGCTAATATTATAGAATAAAGAGGGATAATGTGGGACCTGTGCTTTTGAATTTGTGCCAAGTTAGAAGCTCTCTTTCGATAGCATTGGTTGGCCCTGAAAAGGGCCGTTAGAGTTCAATTTGATCACCCTGTTTTCTTCAGGAGGGAGTTTTCTTGTCTACTCCCCTTACATTTTGCTTACTGAGAAATAGCTGTATGGCGTCAATGTATATTTGTATACACCCTCTTCTTCTTGTTCGGCACTAATGGGCATGTCATCCAGGAAATCGGCGGCAGCTATTCTCTGTTGGCCCTCTTCGTGGTTGTTGTCCGCTTCGAAGTCAGTAATGGGCAGGTCTTCCAGGGGGAAATTGACGGGAGCTATTGCTGCTGGTATATCATCCACATAGTCCGGCTGGACTGCTGGCTCTTGTTGTGGACGAGGGGCCAGAAGCGGAGGAGGGGGAGGGTGCATCTCTTCCTGCATGGTGCTTTGTAACAACTGCAACCACCCCTCCTCGCTGATGGTTCTCGAAGAATTTATTAGCGTCCGCAGATTCTCCGCTGTTCCTCCCGATACGTCTTCGTTGTTTAGTCTGTTATTCCATCCCGTAAATTCTGCCAACCAGAAATCTTGTATAGCTCCCAGCATCGCCTTCTTCTGCCGTCGTGCTATTCTATTCACTCGCCCGGAGGCCTTGGTCGTCGACATTTTGGCTGCTGCTATACGGCGGCTCATTTTTTCTTCTATGTTCAAACGTCTGATCACGGCAGTGAAAGGTTTTGGAATGGCCCGCATCAAGCTGCCCGCTAGCTTATATAAAAATCGCGCGGACCTCAGCGAAATCGTTATATCTGTTTTGTCTACATTTACGCTGAACAAAATATTTGTGTTTCTTTTCCAATTTTAAACGGTTGTCATTTTACAATAAATGTCAGTGCACGTATAAATTTTATTTCAAGTTGAACTGAGGCAACTCATGGTGTAGTATTTAAAAATTTAGCAGGATAGCGCTAGACTAAGCCGCTAGTTTTAATAATTTTATCGATTTTTAGACGCGTAACGTTATAGTACAGTAGTGTGGAAAACCCGGTACACTGGAAATAAATCGGTTTTCCTGGCTGAAAATACGTCAAGTATATTGCTCACAGCCTTATAATATCACCCTGAAAATTGTAACTGGTTTATCGAGAGAAAACTATAAAAACTATAGAAAAAATAGCCTTCGTTTCAGTGCAAGGCCAAAGTGCACAGTTCCCAATCATTTTGGTGCGCTGTGGATGACGCCATCTAGCGGCCGTTACAGGCACTGAGAATGGAATGTCTATCGGCTTGAAAGGGGGCATCTGCTAATAACCAATAGGCCGGTGAAGCATTTTGGAGACGATTTCCATGTTGCCTTCTCTCCCACCTGTGAGCGAATTCTTAATTGTTACAGTCCAGGCACAAATGACACGCAGATGTAGCGTCGCAAAATGTTCTGAAGTATATTTATCTTGGAGCGAGCCTAAAAAATTGCATTGTAATCTCAATTTAATTATTTTCTAGAACAAGGTACGGGTACGATACGATACGAATTTTATTACGATGAAATATTTTTTTTTTTTACTCACGAGTCATTAGCAAGAATCCATATATACACATTTGCCTGGGCGGTGTTTTGTCATTCACCACTATGGCAGCGCACGGAACGGAGCTCGCCTTCTTCCAACTCACGTCTGATGTCATTCTCATCGTCTATGACCATGAACTGCAGCTCATCGAAGAACATCCCCGAGAGGTGAAGCTATGTTTAAGCCTACCAGGCTGGACTCTATTGACACGGTTGTTACAGGGGAAAGAGCCCGAAGTCGATTTCATGCACGTGGGAGTCGGTGTTTACCTGCGAAGTGGTAGAGATGATTCTTTTTTTCCCCGGTTAGAACAGTGTGGTGGTACCTCTATCCTACTCCGGCCGGCATTATGGCAGGCGCTGAAAGCTATTATCACCGACGTCCACGACGTACTCTACCCTGAGGCCAACTCTGTAGCCACGCGCACTCTTACACCGGACTGTACCCTATTGTTGTACCCCCAACGCGTGGAGCTCATCGATGACGATAGTCGATGTTGGTGTACGTCTGAACCCGCGCGTGTCTCTTTATCTCCGGAAGGCTGGATTACCTTGAAAGGTGTGTTATGCGGTAACCTCGACGGGGATAGCATTCACCTGTGTGACGATGTCTACATTTTCCGTGGTCCCTATTTTGCTCGACTCCTGTCTCAAGCGAGGTGGTTTTACTCTGGACCCCGATCTATGGACGGCTTTGCAACAAGTAGTCCCCATGGTCGATGAAGTACTCTCTCCACAGGAGCCTCTCACAGAATAGTACGACTCATGTCTGTACCTGACACTATAAATACCAGGGGTGAGACAGAGTGTGTGTCATTCTCCGTTCGACATTTAGAGCAAGCATGTCATCCGACCTACGAGCCATTCTCCCCCTTATACCCCAGGTGGGGTTATACGTCTATGAAGATAAAAGTCACCCTGGTGAAAGACTGTGGAGCTATTTGCTGGGCGCCCGCTGAGACTCTATCGAATACGGTGACGCTACAGCGTGACGGCTGGACTAAATTTAAACGGGTGTTGAGCGGTGAGTTCGACGGACACCTCATCCACATAGACAATGCCATCTACGTATATACCGTACCTCCCCTCTTCGCACGCCTGGGCCGCTACCAAGACCCTACGCGAAGTTTCATCCTAGGCCCCTCTCTGTGGTCAGCCTTGGAGGAAGTAGTGCCTATTGTGGACCAGCTGTTTACACCGGACGAACGATCACCAGACCAGTTGGCGTGGGCTCGTGCTATGGAGGACGCGCTGGCTGAACCCCATGAAAAACAACATGAACCCGATACAGCCGGGGAAGACGAAAGTACTATATCTATAGGATGCACAGAGGCTAGAGTGTCAGTGTCACCTGATGAAGCGAACACACATGACGGGGACCCAGAGGCACCCCGATGAGGGGTAAGAAGACCGTAATGAGGCGGTCCCGAAAGGGAAAAAAGGGGTCAGCATCTACAGTGAACAAGGTGTTAACCGATTTGTATTACAACCCTACCAGTCCAGCCGCGTATAGCGCTGTGGGAGCGCTCGCTCGAGCTGTCCATTCCCAAGACATCAGTCGAACTGAAATTCGAGACTGGTTAAAAACCCAAGACACTTATAGTTTACATCGAGCAGCCCGACGACATTTTCGCCGTAACCGAGTCATCGTAGGAGGCATAGACGCAATGGCAGGCTGATTTAGTGGATATGAGTCGATTTGCACCTCACAATGATGCACATCGGTACATATTGACCTGTATCGATATTTTATCCAAGTATGCCAGGGTACTATCCATTCGCACCAAAACAGGAGAGAATCTAGTACGGGCGTTCCAGCAGATTTTCAAGACGGGGCGCAAACCCCTTTATTTGCAAACGGATGAAGGTACAGAATTTCTCAACAGACCCTTTCAAGCCTTTCTTAAGAAACAGAAGGTATTTTTCTTCCATACGTACAACGAGACCAAAGCCTCTGTGGTGGAACGATTCAATCGCACCTTCAAAGGACGAATGTACAAGTATTTTACTGCCCAAAACACCCGACGGTACATCGATGTACTACCTCAACTGGTGCAAGGGTACAATCGAGCCTATCGTCGCAGTATCCAGCGAGCCCCCCTCGATGTGACAGAACGCAACGAACATCAAGTGCGTGGTACGCTGTACTCACCCAGTCCACCATCACTCACGTCACCCCGTTACAAACGCGGAGATGTGGTACGGATCAGTAAAGTGAAAGGCCAATTTGAGAAAAGTTACTTGCCCAACTGGAGTGACGAGCACTTTGTCATCGTTCGCCATAAACCTCGACAGCCACACGTCTATCAACTGGAAGATCTACAAGGAGAAACACTGCAAGGCACGTTTTACGAGGCAGAATTACAACCCATAGTGAAAACACCGAAAGACTACTACACGGTGGAAAAGATTTTGAAAACGGAACGTCGACGTGGCATCCCCTATCATTTCGTCAAATGGCAAGGGTGGCCCCGTTCGTTTAATTCCTGGGTGTCAGGCCGTGACATGAAACGCCTATAAATTCTAACCCCTATCACCGCCATCCTTCAGTGTAGGGTTGTACCATGGATAGTGCACATCTACCCTTACTGTTACGAACTCGAAAAGCACAAGTGGGTACTATAGTGTGTCTAGTAGTGCTTGTGGGTACGTTATTTGGAGGCGTGTTCTACGATTTGGCGTACGTGATATCCTGTTTCAACACCCTGCGTCCCACAATTCCACCTCAGTCATCCACCACTTCGACCACCACTACGACGCTGCCTACGCCATCCAAGACGTCAAGGTACCGCCACGTATCAACCCAGACACCCACGTCTACCACGCCGTCTACTCCATCCACTACATCACCTGACCGCCACATCCATCCACTCACGCCTACGACGCCCCGTACTACTACTACTACTACGACGCTGCGTACTACGACGCCACGTGATCCTCCGTCACCCCTGAGAAGCGACGATCCTTCCAGTCCATCACCACCACCTAGTACCACCACTACCACTCCTACGACGCTAAACACATTTAGAGTGCGCGAATCACGTTTACCACGGCAACGGTACCGGTTCGACTACGATCCCCGGTGGAATCCACGAGAACGGGGGTGGGCCTCTGAACGCCGAGCGCAAATCACCAAATAAAAAAAAAAAAAAAAAAAAAAACTATGGATCCTCGGTGGCAGCATCCTTTCACGTGTCTCATCGCTGGACCGACAGGGTCGGGAAAACACACTTCGTTCAACGTCTCATCCAACACGGGTCAGCCCTCATTTCACCTCCTCTAGCTCGCATCCTGTGGTGTTATGGAGCTTGGCAACCCACGTACGAGGAACTGGCACGTGTCCCGGGACTCACCTTAATGGAAGGCTTACCCCCTGAGGATACACCCAAAGACACGTTGGTGGTGGTGGACGATCTCATGACGGAAACGGACAATCGAATCACCCGTCTCTTTACCAAAGGAAGCCATCATCGTCGGTTGAGCATCATCTACATCGTGCAGAATCTCTTCAGTAAGAACAAAGAGCACAGGAACATTAGTTTGAATGCTCAGTATGTGGAGAGGTGCAGACGGTGTACACACCCAAATAAAAGAAGAAGACAATCCACTCTAGCCGTCACTCATCATGTCTGCACGGGTACGCAAGCACGCGCCGGCCCTCCGCGTATTATGCAGCGCGCCACCGGAGGTGGGCCGGGCCCTGGTGCGCGGGGCGGATCCCGACTTGGTACGGTGTTTGTGTGAAGTAGCGCATAATGTGTTAAAAGGCAATGTTCCGCTCAGTCCTCTGCAGAAAGGGAAATTGCAACGGCACAAGGCGGGTCTCCGAACGTTGGTGAAGAAGACGGGTAGTGTGAAGAAAAAGAAACAGGTGTTACAGCGAGGTGGATTTCTCGGCGCACTCCTCGCACCCTTAGCCGCTACTGTACTGGGGCCGTTACTAGGCTCCATCTTGGGACGCTAACGGCATGGAACATACGAAAAAAATGATGCTGGTCGAACCTCGACTGTTACAGAGTTTGCAATCACCTTATCCCGTGCCTGCCACAGTGCAACAACTGCAGTCTCTGGGTGAAGAGATGAATAGTATACTCCAACGTCGACTACCCGATCACGAGAAAATTCAACTCTACCATCATACGCTGAACCGGTACCAGACGTTTATGGATCAATATAGAGGGAGTAGTAGTAGTAGTACACCACAACTACCCACAACGCCCACAACGCCTACACTCACACCCCCGCCACCGCCATCCTCATCCTCTGCCTCACCTCAGCTGGAACAGGAAGTGTTGGCCAGTGTGCCTAAAGCCTTCAAGACCAAGGCGCGTTTATTGTTGGACTGGGTGAAACAGAATGCCGATATGGGTTGGAACGCTGAAGGAAAACTACTGATTCGAAACCAAGTGGTGCCGGGATCTCATATGACCGATTTGATCAACGATATGGTACGTTCTCGCAAACACTCTAATCCACCGGGCTGGGAAGCCTTTGCTCAGGGATTAAAAGACACACACACTCCTCAAGAATTGATAGGAAATCGTGAACGCTGGAAGTGGATGCAAGCACCCTCTCGACTTTCCTCTACCTGGGAACGTGAATGGCAACCTCAGACGCCGCCCAAAACACCCTCACGGCGGGCACCTACTTCGTCACCTCTTTTACCACGCCATCCCCTGCAAACCCCCAGAGCTAAGTCACCGCGACGGTCACGACGCCGAGGTCAGCAGCCCAAGACCTGGGGACCTTACTGGGAACCTTACTAAGGGGGTACCTTACTAAGGGAGGATGATCCCCTATAAAAACCCGGTGCAGAAGCCAGAACAACTCAGTCGTCATGTTTTACCTGACGTTGCCCAGTAATAGTTCACTCGATGTGTTTCCTGACAACACCTTGGCCAAGTATGTCACTCAATTACCACAACCGTTACATTTACCGGGTCGGTGGGAATGTGGACTGGTAGATATTCAGTACCCTTACTCGTGGTACAACGTACGAGACCAAGAAGTATGGTACGAAGTGACGTACGAAGGCAAAGTCACCAAACTCATTCTCCCCGAAGGCCAATACGACACGCCCCAGAAGTTCATAGAGGGTCTGCTGCCCTTGTTGGAGTACAAGTCTCTACGTGAGGCCACGAATAAATCAAAACCCCTGCAAGTCTACCCTTTCAAGAATCACATAATCTTGACTGTCAACCCACACAACGACAAGGCCTGTATCCTGCTGAGCCCTAACGTGGCTGTGAAACTCAGTCCTACACTACAGCAAATGTTAGGTCTGCCTTACAGAGTGTACCCGGGGCCCACCACCGACAACGGTGACGATGTGATGGATATGAAAGTAGGCATGTACGCGCTCTACGTCTACTCGGACGCAGTGGACAGCCATATTGTGGGTGATGTGAACACACCTCTGTTACGGGTGGTGCCCATTAGCAAGTCGTATGGCGATCAAGTCAACCAGAGTTTCAACCATATACTCTACCTGTCCGTACGACATACCGATATCAACACGATCACGGTAGATATAAGAGATGACACGGGACGCCCGGTCGCATTCGAACGAGGGAAAGTGGTGCTGACACTTCATTTCCGACAAGCCCGTTCTCCTCACTTCGTATAATGTACGTGCCTTACCAGTGCCATACGCCCAGCTATGCTGACTACTACAAGAAACAAACGGGGAGCTCTGTTCAATCTTTAGCGGTAAGTACGCATGCAAATGAGGTCAGCTGGATTGGGAAACATGCTACTGGGGCGCAGCATTGTGGAAAACGTCTGCTCTGGCCCTTGGTGACATTGGGTACAGCAGGCAAACAAGCGTGCATGCGGTGGATTGCATGTGGCTGGTGATGATGAGGCACAGTAATCTCTGACAAGCCTTTAAACGATGGCAGTGCAGAAGCCAGCATTCCTCGACTGCCGGAAGCCCTTAAAAGACAACCACGGGCACAGCGAAGAGCCATTCGACGACCGACACACCGACGACGCACACCCCGGAAGAAGAAGAAGGGTAAGAGAGACATCTTCGCATAATGGCATTCATTCACTCCGAGTCGTGTCCGTCTACCAACAGTGAATTGGATTTGTGGACTATTCCACCCACCCAAACCAGCGTAGCCGAAGGCCGTTGGGTAGAACATCGACCCCTGGCTAGCCTGACGGGGACGGGCCCTGTGGAATTTACCATTGAAAACAAAGATACAGCCTACCTGGATTTAGCCCACATCTACTTGTACGTGAAAGCCAAAATAGTGGACGCAGCCGGGGGCAACGTAGCGGACGATGCAGTAGTAGGCCCAGTGAATCTTTGGCTGCACTCCTTGTTCCAACAGGTGGATATGAGTCTGAGCGATAGACTCATCAGTACGTCCACCAATACGTACCCGTACCGAGCCTACATGGAGACGCTATTGTCGTACGGTTCAGATGCCAAAAAATCCCACTTGCAAGCCGCGCTGTACTACAAGGATACACCCGGCTCCATGAATAGCGTGCTGGCTGCCAATAATGGGTTGACCACGCGCAAAAACTTGACAGCCGATAGCAAGTCCATCGATATGATGGGGCGACTGCACGCCGATCTGTTCCTGCAAGACCGCTACATGATGAACGGTGTATCCATCAAGATCAAGTTGATCCGTTCCACACCTGCGTTCGCCCTAATGGCCGGTGGAGCGGCCCCCAATTACAAGATCATCCTAGAAGATGCAGCCCTGTTTGTGCGTACGGTGGATTTGCAACAGGGAGTGTTGGTGAGTCACATGGAAGCCTTATCGAAAAAACCAGCCCTGTACCCCATCCGACGCGTACAGACCAAGGTGTTCTCTGTGCCAGGCGGTACGATGATGGCCAATCGTGAAAATTTATTTCTAGGGGATCTCCCTAAACGTATTACCATAGCGTGTGTGACCAACACCGCTTTCAATGGAGCGTGGGATGAGAATCCGTTCGCCTTTCAACATTTCAACCTGAACTTTTTGGCACTGCACGTGGCTGGCCATCAAATTCCAGCCCGACCCTTACAACCGGATTTTGATAACCAAAACTATGTGCGCAGCTACCTGAACCTGTTTACAGCCACAGGACAAAACAACCAGGACGAAGGAAATACCATCACTCGACGAGACTTTTACCGTGGGTACACATTGTTCGCCTTCGACCTCACTCCCACCTTGGAACACGATCATCAACTGGCCTTTCTGAAGAAAGGAAACCTACGGTTGGAACTGCGTTTCGCCACCGCTCTAGCCCAGACCATTAACGTGATTTGCTACGCCGAGTTTGATAACGTCATCAGCGTGGATGAGCAAAGAAACGTGCTGTGTGACTACGCCAACTAGAGTCATGGATACAGAACAGCTGATGGGCATACTCCAGCGAGATCCGAAGATCCCCTTTCGAGGTGTGTTTCCACGCAATGTGTTTCCCACCCACTTCACCACCCCAACAGCCTACATCCTGAATACAGACCCGGGGACTCGACCCGGTGAACATTGGGTAGCTGTGTACGTGGACACCCTAGGCCAAGGCGAATACTTTGATTCCTACGGACTTGCACCCCTACATGCCGATTTGGTGAAATTCATGGACGTCTCTACTACAATGTGGCGTTGGAATACTTAAAGATTACAAGGACCCTTGAGTAGTGTGTGCGGACAGTACTGTGTGTTTTATCTCACTCTCCGGAGTAGAGGACATTCTATGCCAACCATCGTACACATGTTTGATGATTATTGTCAAGCCGAAGACCGTGATGTCCTCGTCTATGACTGGACGGCCTCTCGTTTTAATGTGCATGCTCCATTTCTCTGGTTAACTTAAAATGCACTGCGCGCAGGCCACTTGTTTTTTTTATTATCACGTTATTGTTATGACGTTGTTGTTCTGACGTTCATTGATGTTGAATAAAAATTGATGAAAAACACAAAAAATGATGGGGGTTTGACTTCTTTTTTTTATTTAAGTCCACAAGAAGGTATAGAATACAGGGTACAAATAGAATAGTAGTGGTAGGATTAAGGTACAAAAAAAGTTCTGTCAGGAGTAGGATTCGAACCTACGCCAGCATTCGCCGACCAGCACTTAATACCGGCGCCTTAGACCACTCGGCCATCCTGACTTTTACATTTGTGTATCAACAGTTATAGTTCGACATTGTTCACAAGTCCAAGTAAGTGGTGCTCACCCCATCGGTCAACACTTTCCGTTTCGGGTAAAAGAAAGTAAAGGCGTCTCGTTGCTGAATGTATGTCCGCATCTGGTGATCCACCACCCGAAATCCTCGGTTAGTACCACTCGCACTGGCCTGGCTTTGCAGCACGTTCAAGTACAAGGCTTTGTCGATGTTGGGATCACGCCGGCTCACCCCTTTGCAGCTAAACTTATTTTGGTCTCCTCCTCCGTAACAGTAATACGTCTTGGAGGAGAGACCAATCATAGCATCCCCACTCCACTCCAGCTTGAACAGGCCCGGCGTACGCTTATCGTACTGGTAATGGTCACGTCGAGGTAGCCACTGGTCGCGTTCCGCTTCATACTGGGTACGTAACTCCGGTTTCACCAGGGACTCCCAATCCGCATTAGAGACGGCCATGTAGGCCGAGTCCGTATCCATCTCCATGAGTTGCCAGTCTGATGGATTAAAATACACACCCATGAAATCATACAGAAACTGCAGCATCCTCAGCTTGGCCACCTGATATACCATACATCCAATCTGCAGGGGTAGGTTGTAACGGATAGTCTTCTTGGCTGAAGTGACTTCATAGGTGTCGTCATCGATAACCTCCACGGAGCGAAACAGAGGAGAATTCACTTTTTTGCGGGCTTGGACAGTAGTACAAATGTTCACGTTGACGTGCTTATCCTGGTTCGTAACCGTTTTTCCATAATAACCATTGCCAGTCAACTTCCAACATTCACCGATGATGGCCTCACTCGGGTATTCATCACCTTGACGACGGGCCGACGTCACGATGTCGGCATTCTCCGCAAAACAAGCGTCGGGTACGTACTGTATCACTTGATATATTTGGGTAATTTCCAAACCGTGGTTCATGTACCACTGCAGTAAGGGAGTGCCCAGCAAGATTTTCTCGGCCCACATACTACCAATCAACATCCGTCGAGGTTGAGGCAAACACTCGTGTTGCTCCGCATAGGTCCTCATGGTGTCTCCAATATCAGCCCGACCCACCAGCGTGTTCTTAAAGATGGGCGGGCACTGGGCGAAGAGAGGCTTGAGAGTGTCGGGAACATGCAAATCACATTCGACAAAGCCGTAGAGGTCCCCCGTACGAATGGCGTCGAACATCTGTGGCAGACTCAGAAGTCGCCGACGACTCAAGGGGTACTCGCGCTCTTTTAGGAAACGTCGTAAATGGGGCAGGGCCTGGCACATCGTGTGAAATTCACACTCCCACATTTCAATCAGATGGTATCCTCTCTCTTTCACATAATCACCGTTCTCCACCACGACGTTTTTCCACGTCGTTCGTTGAAGCGTCCAGCGCTGAAATGGCATCCGTGGCCGTGCCAATAGCAACCGTAAAATTGGAATACGGTGGGTGTGCTACCCACCAGGGCAAACCCATCGACGGGAAGTCGACGATCTCCTATGCGCTTCTCTGTGGCGTTGGTTTGGTGTCGTATATAAATTCCCCGTCGATAGGCTTCCCAATCCAACCACTGATCAGACAGATGCTTGTAGGGTGTACGTTGCGGTGTAAAATGCCGATCTTCCGCCAACCAACGTGTATAATGGCCACTGGGCATAGGTTGGGCCAGCGACCACAGGTACAAGGCATTCGCATCGAATCCGATGATCTTAGCACAGGGTTTTCCACTGGGGAGAGTAGTGACGTCCTTCTCGTGATAACGGTGAAAAATAAGACTCGGTCCGCCGACAATGTTCTGCTTTAGACAATCATGCATGTCTGCATCTTTTTGCTGTATCAGCGAGAAGTACGTAGCACACTCTTGAAAAAGATGGCGAAGCGCTAGACCCGGTAAACTCAAGCACTCCTTGAAGATGTCGACGTGCATTTGGCGACGAAAGAGTTGCACCGTTTTCTCGGCCGCTTCCAGGAAAGGAACCACATCTAGGTTATTATACCATATCAGGAAATCTCGCAAGGTGTGCATATGTTGATCGTTCCATACCTGCTGTAGTTCCCGGTACGTGTCTTCCGGACATTCCACTTGCTTCAAATCATCAAAGAAGGCGTGCCGGGGTGGCAACTGTGTTTCCTGCAAACGATCGAGCGTTGATATATACGTGTAAGGGAACCTCCCTTTGGTTTGTGCACAGTTATATGCCTTGACCCACTGATCATAGCTACAATTAGGAGCTAAGTAGTTCCGTACATCCAGGAAATGCAGTGATGTGGTAGTGAGAACCATATGATTATTGATCTTCTTGATCACGGACTTGAGGGTATTCGACTGGGCCAAGTAGGGGTAAAGAAATTCCTTCACCATGTTCAAATCATAGCCGGCACGGGTTCGAGCCCAGCTGGTCCATGTGTGAATGTTTGTCAGTTACTTGCCGAAGGGCGGTGGTTCTCTCCGGGTTCTCCGGCTTCCTCCACCAACCAAACTGACTGTCACCATATGAGTGAAACAAACTTGAGTGTGACATTAAGCCAAATCCCTCCCTCCCTCCTCCAACGTCGGGGGACTTGAACCCTCGGGTTTTCATTAATATCAATTTTCTAGTGTGTTCTTGTACACACTCTCTGTTAACACAACATTGCAGTCTCCACAATTCTGTAGTACATGTAGATGAAGGTCTGGTTAGTTATTTTGTACATATCCTTGGGTGAACATGTTTACATGTACTTGTAGCGTGTCACTGTCAATGTGTTTTGAAATAAAATAAAATAATAAAATTTTCAACAATGTACCGCTACTTGTTTTACCAAGGTTATATTTTGAGCATTCATATGTTTTAGACGTGAACCTGATCGGAGCTTTGACAGGCCTGGTGTATCTTCTTCCAACCACATCCAAGAAAGACGCGGATGCCCACCGATATCTAGTGGACGGCTGCGGAACAAACACCACCACAGAGGAGAGTCAAGATGCCATTGCTGATCGGCACCATCCGTTTATCATGGTATTTGGGACGGCCAGCGACATCTCCAAGATCCTGGTCTATGTCGACTAAGTGCCAGTGATTGCCTGTTCGAGCATCTCCAAAGCCCTGTATGTCCTACTGGCATACTAATTTATGCTGAATGTCCAGTACTCCACACATGTCTCAGCAGTCTTGGAGTTATTCCAACTGAGGTGTCTGGGATTACCTATGAGGCGACCTAAATCCGTGTCCGAGAATATTTGAGGAAGTTGGGCATTGACAGTTGAGAATAAGGGGCACATGCTGCTTTGGAATTCAAACGAATATGGATGGAGCTTTCCCCACTGTGTTGTGTAGTTGTACTAAATATGAAATTGCATGAGCAATGGTCTTTTTTATTCCTGGATTTGTGTATCAACCCAGTGATATTTTTACTTTGCATAAAGTCATTGAGAAACAGGTTTTTTCTAATTTCTGGAGCACTGTGATTAACTCCATTTGTGCAACAACACATTCCAATTGTGATTTTATAAGTACATGAACTGTGATTCTTCATTCGAATTGTGCTTGCTGTGAAGAAGTGTGATACTTGGAGAACATTTTGGTATATGATATTGGCCACCAACTGTATCGCCTATTTAATAATCAGATCACCTGTGATTCTATGAAAAAAGGTAGCTGAACATATGTCACCCCCTTAACTGGAAAGTTGTGGACAGACTGAACCAGCACTGTTTGATTTGTGCCGTAATTTGTTTTTTATATCTTTGTGATGAACTGGAGAGTTCTGGACACACTGAAAGCCATCACTGTTTTACACGTTTTCTCACACCATGAATTAGTGGATATAATATTATAGATGTACCTTCATGGCCTCTTTGGTGAAGTCTGTGATTTTGTTATATGCATCTTTGAGCTATTTTATATGTATACATGTATAATACATGTGAAAATGTGATGACATCCATGAGGTATCCTTAAATTAAGATGAATCAATGCTTTACTTATTGAAAATATATTTTCACATGTGTATTAAAATTTGAAGTATTTTTCTTGTCATTTAGCAGTCTTGTGATTCGACCCTAGTACAAAGTAGTATGGTGGATAGTCTATCAGCGTTGAATCAATTCGCTCATTAAATGCAGAGTCATACATCTCCAGGCCGTGCATCACATTTTGCCCTCCTTGAAATGCCAATTTTTTGCTTGAATTCAGCGAAGGGCGACCCAAAATATCCATGTCGATTACGACCTAAAAAATGCCGTCCAGTGAATATGGGTCAAATCGACCCAATAATTTTAGGTCATTACGACCCAAATTCATTCCGACCCAATGATTTTGGGTCAAATCGACCCAAAAAATTTGACCCAACACCTTTGGGTCCGTCATGTCTGTACCCAATATCTTTGGGTCGAATTCGACTAGTATTTTTTGGGTCGATTCGACCCAATCCTTCTAACAGTGTACACCAAATATTTGAGTTTGGGTTCTATTAATGTTTTGATATTGTTATATGGATATTTTCCATTATGTTGTCATGGAAACCATGGAACCATGAGAAATATTATAATGTACCCAATTTCAATCAACGTAAGGACAATATTTTTAAGCATGCCTAAGCTAGAGAAACCATATGTTGTTCATCAGAGAAGTGTTCAATGATATCGTGATATTCCTGTTTTCTGACGTGTCAAACAGTAGCATTGATGATCCAATACATTTCCTCCTTTCCTGGAATATAACATATTCCACTCACGTGTTGACAGCGGGAATGCGAATGAATAGAGGTGAACAGGACAGCAACGAAAAGTTGTGCCAGAGAACCTGTTCTCAAAGAAATGTGATATTAAAGATTGTGCAAGAGTGTTTACTGGCGTTTATTGGGATAGTGTGTCGAAGTGTGTTATGAATATGTACTGTTCGAGAGATGGAAATTTTCATGGAAATATGGGGCCTGTAAAATACGGTTTCACATGATTGACAAAATTGCAATGGAATCCCTCAATTAGGGATAGCAATAGCCCGGTCAAGGGATCTGATTTTCCTCCTCAAAACGGGGATGTACTGCTGTGAGTCGGTATGATAGACCATAAGCGCCCTTTTGAAGATTATCTTTCCAGTTGCTAATGATTACCATTGGTTCAATACGGTTTCACATGATTGACAAAATTGCAATGGAATCCCTCAATTAGGGATAGCAATAGCCCGGTCAAGGGATCTGATTTTCCTCCTCAAAACGGGGATGTACTGCTGTGAGTCGGTATGATAGACCATCAGCGCCCTTTTGAAGATTATCTTTCCAGTTGCTAATGATTACCATTGGTTCAATGAAACTCCGAGCTTTGTATCATATTCCTGGTTCAAGGAGGTTCTGAGTAATTCGAATAAAAAAATGTCTTTGGATTATGGACGCGGATATTCTCTAATGGACGACGGCTGGATTATGAATGACGGACTAGACGCTTGTAATTATCATATTTCGACACGCTAAGACCCCAGCATTCATAATGAAGGCTTCTTTTTGGCACAATCTGATTTTTGTAAGATATCATACTTGAATATATGAACAGAAAGAATTCCATGAAATGCCAGAATTTTAAGTTTAATATTTTGATAATAAGTTAAATAGCTTTCTGGAACAATTCAGAATCGCAAAATCTAATAAAAATGGCGGATCACAAGGCTTTACTTCAAGAAATTAGGATGCTAACCTTGGTGAAAGGAGCACATATACGCTGATAGTGTCAGTTTTACAGCGTTCCTTCGAACAGATTTTCTTTCAAATTTGGAGAAATAATTATCCTTTCAGATACAAGCATCTAGTCCGTTATTCAATATTCAGACATCGTCTATTAAAGAATTTCCGCGTCCATAATCCAAAGTCCTAATTCATATAATAACAACACATTAAAATGATAAATCATAGTTCTCCTGCACCCTTACGCAATAACACATTCAACAACACATATATTTGGAATTGTCATGCGGTGCTAGCCGTGTTTATTCGTTATTTCTGTTCACACATCTCATTTCCGTTTTACATCATTCCTTTCATAACATCAACCATGTTCAATCATCTAAAACAATTCAGTGTACATCATCGTAAATATTAACAGGGTCTTTTACTTAAATCTATGTAAAATACCGCTTTCATGCGGTTATCACAGATCACAATACTTTATACATCTTTCATTCCACGATACCAACCATATTCAATCACATTCTCAATGGTAACAATCCAAGGCCCAATTTTCATACCAAACAGGCTATTTTGTCAACCAAGTATTCTAACGGCTCTTCAGCTCACCAATTATTCTAATGGCTCTTCAGAAGTATTGTAATGGCTCTTTAGCTCACCAAGTATTGTAATGGCTCTTTAGCTCACCAAGTATTCTAATGGCTCTTTAGCTCACCAAGTATTCTAATGGCTCTTTAGCTCACCAAGTATTCTAATGGCTCTTTAGCTCACCAAGTATTCTAGTGGCTCTTTAGCTCACCAAGTATTCTAGTGGCTCTTTAGCTCACCAAGTATTCTAGTGGCTCTTTCAGCTCACCAAGTATTCTAATGGCTCTTTAGCTCACCAAGTATTCTAATGGCTCTTTAGCTCACCAAGTATTCTAATGGCTCTTTAGCTCACCAAGTATTCTAGTGGCTCTTTAGCTCACCAAGTATTCTAGTGGCTCTTTAGCTCACCAAGTATTCTAGTGGCTCTTTAGCTCACCAAGTATTCTAGTGGCTCTTTAGCTCACCAAGTATTCTAATGGCTCTTCAGCTCACCAAGTATTCTAATGGCTCTTCAGCTCACCATTCAGATCACCCAGTATTCTAATGGCTCTACAGCGCATCTAGCTATGCATATAAAAAATTGCATAATTCAATATTATAGCAAAGTCATATTACTAGAAATAGTACATTCACGTATCCTATTGACAGACAATATTTACAACCGCTTTGTAGACCGAGTATTCTAAGGGCTCTTCAGCCTCAAAAAGCATAATATATACGATCGCTATATGTTCATTCAAAATGAAAAGTTCTTCGAACAACATTACAAGAGCTGTTTGCTCACAAGTCGATTTGTTCAAATGCATTAGACAAAACCTGTATAATACCGCTTTCAAAAATGCACAAATGCAGGTAAAATGACAAAAGCATATGGCCTCACTGATATGGACAAGTCAATACATCTAGCATATTCTAATGACCATCCAACTATGCATATTCAATGTTGCATTACATCAATATTATATTAAAATCGTATTACTAGCATCAGTATATTACCGTATCCTATTGGTAAACGAAAACGTACAACCTCTTTATCAGTCATCAAATATTCTAAGGCCCTTCAGCCTCAAAAGCATAATATCACATACGCTGGGTATAAGCGCATTCAAAATGAAAAATGCATCGAACAGTACACATACCGTACTGTTTTGAGCTCACTCCGGTGGTTTTTCTACGAACCAAAACCTGTATAACACCACTTTCAAAATATGGAAAATGCATAGAAAAGATGACAAACCGTCATGTACATATCAAATGTAGACAAATACATACACCAAGTATTTTAATGGCTCTACAGCCCATCCAAATATCCATATTCAATATTGCATACTTCAATATTTTATCAAACTCTATAGCTTAGCTATATGCGCATATCTTTTTGATGGATATGTACAACTGCAAAATGGGCCATCAAATAATCTAAGGCCCTTCAGGCTCATAGAAATAATATCATATACGATCGTTATAATCTCATTCAAAATAAAAAATGCTACGAACAGTGATAATAGTACTGTTCATTCACAGTCGTTTTACTCCAAAATGAGCGTAACAGCAAGATGACAAGCACATGTACATTTTATTGGAATACATACGCCATGTTATTGACCTAAGAAATAAAGATTTCTTTTTCAACCATATCAGATACAGTCAAATGAATACTTTCATTTCCCGCCTTTCGTCTTAACACTGTCGTGTGTTAATGCTTAGCAAACCGCTGACGAGATGGCCTGACCATACAACTGACCTCTATTTAAACCAGAAACCCCCGCCAATGTTATAACAGCTCACAGGACGCCCACCTGTTATAACATTTCACACCTCCACATGTGATTCTTGCTCCCCCAGGAGAAAGTAATTTCGTGCTATTTCCTCCTGTCAAGCGCAAGAAATTATATTTCTCCTGCAACCTTACGCAATAACACATTCACCAACACATATATTTGGAATTGTCATGCGGTGCTAGCCGAGAGTCAAAGAAAGCAAGTAAGTGATAGGAACATGTTCAACCTATTCTCAATAAAATCTTTTTTATATCCATCTTTATCGTTTCCTCTTTCCAACTAACGTGAAAATCATTCAGTGAAAATATCTGTTTGCCCGAATATGGCAAAGATTTTAACAAAACTATTCTCTGACATTTCAGATATCTCAGTCATCATTAAATATCTCTCAGTGTTATAAACGGGACACAGATATGATCCCGTTCGCCCTGTTATCAGGCACGTGCCATCTTAGTGAGGGACTGTCTTCGATTTTTGATAAGCAATCATATAACCATCAAAAAGCACAAGGACTGAGTGCTTAATATACAGAAAAACAACTGAACCCAAAATAAATCAATATTAGCAAGTAAACACATAGCAAAACGTCTCTGATCCACTTATGTTCGATAACCGTATTAGCTTTAATAATTCGCCGTTTACTTGTCTTTTTCTAAGTGATAAGTGTAGTCAACAAGCTCTTATTAGCCTCAATTATGTTCTAATTCGTTGCACTAAACGAACAAATTGTTTATCATTTCTACAAAATCTCTCATCTTTCCCAACTATTTATTCATAACTAGAGTACCCGGAGCCTTGAAGTCCGACCTCAGGCAATACAAACCGGTACACCATGAATGTTGGGAAATGCATTGAAATCCGAAAGTTTAAAACCCTATGGAGTAACCTTCATCGATACCGGACGCCGCCCAGACAAAAACAGAGATAAAATAGCATGTAAAAGCTCTGAAAACCTGTGTCCGTAGCAGTGCGCCAAGCATCTCCAGCCAAGGTGACGAACTCCACCCCTCCGTGCATACAATCTACATGCATAATGCAAATTATTTACATAAATCATCCGTGATAACCACCGTGACGATGCAATCCAGGCGAGCGTCCTCCAATGCGCTATGCCATTTGACGGGATAGAGACAGCCCCTGCTTCAAATACATTCATCAACATATCTGTAACGAAAACATAAACATTATAGTCCTCATTTTTCTATCATGGTATCAACTGGACTTCCAAATGAACATTCTGCTGTAAGCACAATTGAAAATGCTACGTGCTAGGCATTTTTAGTCAAACGTCATACTTTTGCATATATTAAGCTTTCCATATTCTGGTCGTCTGTAAACCATTTAATTCTTTTGAGCTCTTAAAATATTTATAAACTATGAAAAACAATTATATGAACTGCCGTCAATTTTCTCCGTGTCGAGCTCTTTATATAACATTTCAATATTGGATCACTGGCCAATCACCAGTACCCTTTGTGGATGTCAATATATTGACCATGTTTCAATAGCATAAAACAAACTATAAATATAAACTCTCTTCCGTGCAAACAATCTACATGCATAATGTAAATTTTACACAAATCAACCGTGACAACCACTGTGACGATGCATTCCAGGCCAGCGTCATCCAATGCGCTGTCAATATGACGGGACAAAGACCGCCCCTGGTTCAAATACATTCATCAACATATCTGTAACGAAAACATAAACATTATAGTCCTCTGTAAAATCATATCAAATTACAGATCGGTCTCTCCAAACAAACCATTCCTACGTTCTTTATTTTGGAGAAGTTATTTTGAATATATTGTTTGTGGAATAACACACATAGGGCGGAATAGTGAACATTATCGGGCAGAATACCACTTTGGAATAACTCAGTTCCCTTTGCCCTGCAGTGAGACATTTGTTTCAAAACTCGCGAAGCTATATACCTGCAATGCAATTATTTTCACTTGCCCGTTCTGTTGTGAACGGTTCAACATACTCACACCCAGCATTCCAGTAACGTGAATTGAATCGACCGAATTTCTTAATGTTATGAATGGCAAATCGGCCTATTCATACTGTTCACATATTCAAACAACATGAATTCCCCAGTCACCACTCTGATAAACAGCTTATTCTTTTTTCTAGCGTGGTATCAGTTGAACTTCCGAATGAACGTTCTGCTGTTAGCATAATTCAAAATCGACATAGCTAGGCATTTTTAGACAAATTTCATACTTCCTTTGTATATTATGCTTTCCATATTCTGGTCGTCTGTAAACCATTATCAATTCTTTTGAGCTCTTAAAATATTTGTAAAGCTATGAAAAACAGCTATATGAACTGCCGACAATTTTTTCCCGTGTCGAGCTCTTTAACATTTCAATATCAGATCACCACCACCTTCTGTGGTTGCCAATATCTTGGCCATTTTTCAATAGCATAGAACAAAATATAAATGTCTTCCCGAATTTCACATGTTTCACAGTAGCGGTGATGCAGCTCAATTCATTTCCATGTGTCATGGCATCAACTTCCATTTTAGTTATGTTAAAGCAACAATACTCCGTAGGAATTAGTCTCCATTATTCCTTGACCAACAATATGCTTTCCCTTCCAAGATTTATATGCAAATGATCACGTCACAACAGGACAATAGTAATCAATAGAGACAATGGACAATGGACTGGTAGCGCAACTGTCATTTCTAATCAATATGATACATTTCAAATAGCATGAGGTGAATTCTGTTGGGATTGGCCTTGAACAACCTATCAGATACACAATATAACTGTTTCTGAAAAGGTAAAATGCATTGCCTACAACACCTGAAGTGGACCTGAAATTTTGACTCCTGACGATCAAATACATTACACAATGCAGCGATCATGTAACAAGATAGAAAATTCTCATCCGCTCATCTGTCAAACCTTCCTTCATCATACACTCAAGGGTTCGGCGCTGATCTCGCATTCCAAAACAAGTTCTGGGAAACACCAGCTACCTTTATTAAATATAGTATCATTGCATTCACGTACTGCATAAATGCTTCGTGAAATCTGTAAGGAGAGTAAATTAGATATTATCATAGAGCAAAATATCATATCCATAGCTATCATACTGAAAAAGGGGTATATATCCCACCATACCAGGTTGCATCGTGCAACAAGCTGCTGCTCGATCTTGTATATCAGCTCTCGCATCCGCCGTTTCCGCCCTGGCAATCTTCCGGTCTTCATCGGACTTGGTAGCAAGGTCGGTGACCACATAATATTCCGGGATTCCCAACAGTCTGAGATGAATCGGAAATAATCAGCTGTTTACGATCACGTAGAGTCTGTGTCCCTCTGTCGATAAATCAGTTGCAAAATCAACTTCACCGTACTGTAGATCCTGTACTGGTCACGTTAATATGGCTCAAACCGCCTTCATTTCACCGTAAAGTTATGTTGTAATGTTGCCGTCTCTTTTACATGGGAACTCCTTTCCATGGGAACTCTTTTCGTGTTAAACGGGCAACGTTTGATTATCTGATCCAGCAAATCAGTATTATCTCTCTGGAAGAGTCAAATTTTGCATGGAGTATCGTCCAATTTTTTCCTGTACGGACTGCCTGTCCATGTCAACTATGCCGGAAAGAACGCACAACGCCGTTTGATTAAGCGGCCATATACTCCGGTAAGGATCGAAATCTGCAAATGGTTGTTGAAGACGTATAGACAAATTGATGGAGTATAGCGACACCCGGCTATATAGATGAAACACGGGGTCTAACACTGTCGTGTGTTAATGCTTAGCAAACCGCTGACGAGATGGCCTGACCATACAACTGACCTCTATTTAAACCAGAAACCCCCGCCAATGTTATAACAGCTCACAGGACGCACACCTGTTATAACATTTCACACCTCCACATGTGATTCTTGCTTCCCCAGGAGAAAGTAATTTCGTGCTATTTCCTCCTGTCAAGCGCAAGAAATTATATTACACATCACACTAGAGCTGTTCTCTTTAAAGTTGATACTTTCTTGATGTATTTATTTCTTATTCAGATCTCCATATTTTGGTAGACGCACAGAAACATGCGCACTAGATTGTAAACTTGGATTCGTGTTCAAATATCAAAATCGAAAACCCGCGCATTCATGACCGCTCTTTGAGACAGCACCAATGTGTCATGGGTTGGTGGTCGTATCTCATAAACATAAGATCTGAAATTCAGTTGCCATTCTTGCGCCTCAACAAAGTTTCTCAAATTTGGCGATGCATATCGTATGCTGATAGCAGAATACGAGCGTAGCGTGCAAGATCTATGGCGTTACGTTTCTTAACTTGTGTCTAATTCCGCTTAACCCGGGGCTAGGGACCGTATGAATCCATGAACTTCAAGATTCTCATGGTGCTCATATGAACAGTCACAATCAAAGCGTGACTGAGACTCATCATTCTCTAGATGACGACTTTACAACGAATATCATATGGATTAAGAATACTGATCAGCGATACGGATTTGATATTTTGGGAACATCATGATGTCTTGCCGGCATCATTGAAAACTGTTGACCGCTTCTCTCTTGCAGGAAACTAGCCTATGTGCATGTATACTATGATTGTCTTTTGAATTTGGTGCTAATGCTGTTATATGGAATATGGAATAGGTCTTTGGATTATGAACGCGGATATTTGTTAATGGACGACGGCTGGATTATTCAATGACGGACCAGACGCTTGTAATTGTCCATAGATAATTTCCTCGTCCATAATTGAAAGACCTTGCGTTCATTGATATTAACAAGACTTCAGGGAAAGACTCCCATGAAAACTAGTGCAGACATATGCGTTAAGCCCCAGTCACACTGTTAAGAATTGGGTAGGCGAATCACCGCGAACTGGAAAATCGTGTTCATTCTTGGCAATTCGTACTGGCATCTTGCGGGGTTCGTCGTAGATCGTGACCGTTCTTGCCTATTCTCGGAGAGAGTACGAAAGTTTTGAAATGTTCAAAACATTCGCCGGCCAAGTACGATTAAATGGTATACGTATGGCATTCTTGGCACCTTCCTATTGTGTTCTCGCATGCATTCTCCTCCAATCGTGTATATTCGTGGGTAGTCGTAGTAGTTCTTTCGGTCACAAATCAGCAAGAATGCCGTACGCATTGTACGCTGATTGTTGGACGCATTCTACGCTTCTTTTACGATCATACTACTGACTGAGAAGAATTCAACACGATGTGTGGCGACAGTACTACGAATAACCGCGACAGTACTACGAATACCCTACGTTTCATGAAGAATAGGCTACGCTTCCTCGCGAATCTCGTACGATTTCATAGGATTGCTCCACGATCTCTCGCGAAGACCATCGTATGTTGTACATTTCATAGAAGACGGATCATATATATAGGTTCGCGTGGCCTCCTGGGGTGTCGTGTCATAGCGTAACAGGTTCGTACGGCATTCGTACTCACATCGTACTGCATACGTGCTTATTCGTAGCAGATTATCGGGCATTCGTAGTGGGTTCACGGGTTGCCGTGTTGATGCGTAGGGCGTTCTTCATTGAATCTTACTGCATGCGTACTCATTATTTACGATTCTTGTTAAATGCTTATGGCTGTCGTACAGGGAACATAGGGCATGCGTAAGGGATTCGTAGGACAGTTTCAAAGAGGCCCTCTACAGGCGAATTGACACGAATCGACAAGATTAAAATATTCGTGGTCATTTGCCGGCATTCTCCACCCAATTCTTGACAGTGTGACTGGGGCTTTAGCTTTCTTTATATAACGAATTGCAAATATACATGTCAATCTGGGCCACACGGAACAGTCTGTTTGAATATGATTTAACAGAAGTCACTCTACTTTGAGCTATGAAAGGGTTCAACAGGTAATGTAAATAATCTGAAGTATATTGGACAAAGTAGTATATATCGGTTTCCCTGAAGGAGGAAGTTTGCTTTTCTGTAGCTATTTTAGCATGACCTGGTTCTACGCACGAATCAGCTTTAATGTAAAATAACCCTGAAGTTTTCTCTCCCTCTCTTTCCATCTCACTAGAGGTCACAAACTACGAAATATTGGCCTGACTTAATATGTAGTAAATTGGCCGAGCACATCTTGAGAAAACTATATTCCCTAATATTCTCCGCCACAAATGACTCACCACACCATGTAGCCTGGCCTTTCCGCTCAAACATATGGAAAATTCAGCATACAATCCCTACCATGTTTTCGAGATAAGACCGCCAGAAATAGGGTCATCCAGCCCGACACCATTACGGCAAATTTCGGATATGCCAATCAAACTGGCCCAGATTTTTCCAATTAAAATTTGAAATATTTTAGAGTCAAATATTATATAAACATTTTAAAATACGTTACATACTATTTCTGGCCCAGTGAGCTATAATGGCCAATCAATGTTCGCCGGAAGTCAAGTCCTGATAATAATCTTACACCCAGAAACTTCAATGGAGGTTTGTTACCTAGACTAAAATCCTTCGGACGGAAAAGGAGCAAATGTGAGCAGGAACTAAAATTATCCACTTCCCTATTTCCTATTTTTTGTAAAGTTTAGCGTGTATAATATACGAGCGTCTAGTCCATCATTCAATATTCAGTCTTCGTCCATTAAAGAATTTCCGCGTCCATAATCCAAAGACATAATTCATATAATTGCATTAGCACCAATAAAAGTAGTGAATAATAGTACATATATAAAACTAAGCTAAGTTTCCTGCAAGGTGTCGATGATGTTCCAATAATATCAAATCTGTATTGCTGATCAGTATTATCAATTCATATAATTTTTTTCGTTGTTAATTCGTTATCTGGAGTGTAATGTATCTGTCACGCTTTGATTGTGCCTGTTCATATGAATACTATGAAGATCTCGAAATGGAGTAACAACTGTTAATCTGCGAATGACGTAATTGTACTCATTCGCCTCTCGATGGTTTCGCGATATTTTCTCGATCAAAATTTCTCGACATTCTCTCGATCAACATAAAACCATTGATTCTCGATGGGTGAAACAAGACGAATAAAAAAACGTTATCGAGAAAATCGATCGAGAATTTTGAGAAAAAAAAGATTTCTTTCGAAGAAATCCCGATCATATCGAGATTTCTTCGAGTTTTTTGCACTTCTACCGCACCTTTTCTGGGGTCATTTACCCATCTAAACATACGTTTCCGAATGTTAAACTATTATGGAGTTTTATATGGAGAGAATTACAGTTATTTCAAGCCTGATATATTATCAATATCACAGAGTAATGGTAGTCATGGTTGTAGAGTTTTGTTTTGTTCAATTTCGCTGTAATAAAGAAAATTCTTTTTGAACTGTTTGATGATACCATCATAGATCTGCAAGTAGAATATACAACACAATTCGTTCATTATCTTCATGATCATTACGGACCAGCTTAGCTCAGACGGTATGATCACCTCCACCATT
Source organism: Hanleya hanleyi (assembly GCA_036873755.1). Classification (NCBI taxonomy): domain Eukaryota; kingdom Metazoa; phylum Mollusca; class Polyplacophora; order Lepidopleurida; family Hanleyidae; genus Hanleya; species Hanleya hanleyi. The sequence goes on along the minus strand of JAVTVY010018893.1, from coordinate 30,139 downwards.
GGGAGGGGTCATGGGTTCGAACTTTGTATAATGGCTGATTCTGCTCTCTATCAACATGTATTTCCTATACAAATTGCCTCAATGTGGATTGGGCGAAGTGAAACACTGAGAGACAACATGAAAGGTAATACGCCAGGAATCCTATTCTGTCCGCCATCTTTTTAATATATTACGATTTGTCCTAACACGAAATGGAATTAGTAGTCTCTCTTGGGAGTCGGTCTAAATTTCTAGGTCGATTGAGATCCCTTTCATCCTTCCGCACACTTGTAGTATCGAGTCCTGTTATTGCTAGTGGAATGCCAGACAAGGTTTTGGACCCAGTTGTTGTGTGGAATGGTATTGGCTTCATCCCATTTCAGTGCTTTGGAGCCAGCCATTATGTTGTGGAATTCATTCGTAAGGATGCCATTTTCTTCATCAGCTCGTGACCGAACCTCTACTCACCGAAAATACCTAGAAATTGGTGATTTACAACAGGGTCATACTGACTGCAATACTTTTTAATCCCAAATGTCACATGCTTGATTGTCGGATTCCTTGTGATATCAGTGGTCCGGTGACTCTGTAGTATAATACCAGGGGCCCTAGATGGCCGAGTAGTCTAAGGCGTTTCGCTGGTGATCGCCAGCCTCACACCACTGAGCCGGCACGGGTTCGAGCCCAGCTGGTACATGTGTGAAAGTTTATCAGTTACTCCGACTTCCTCCACCATCCAAACTGACTGTCATCATATGAGTGAAACAACCTTGAGTGTGACATTAAGCCAAATCCTCCTCCCCCTCTATACTTACCACGCGACGTCCTAAACATGCATCATTGAAAACTGTTGACCGCTAATCTCTTGCAGGAAACTAGCCCATCTTTATTTATACTATGATTGTCTTTTCGAATTTGGTGCTATTACTGTTAAATGGAATATGGAATAGGTCTTTGGATTATGGACGCGGATATTCTTTAATGGACGACGGCTGAATTATGAATGGCGGACTAGACGCTTGTAATCCGCGTTAATCTTTAATGGAATGGCAGATGACCAAGGGCAACAACTTACTAACATTTGAAAATCTCTGACATGATTAGTCTCAATGGGATACGTGGTCCTTCACTACTTCAAAGACAGATCCACAAAATATGCCGACTGAACCGTCAGATAAACATTTTGCACGAAGAATGAAAGTTCAACGTTGTAAAACGCCCATCCCAATCCAGTGCCCCAAGTACATCGACAATCCGGGAAGAAAGGGTATGTGTTCCTTCCTATCTGAGGAAAACTTCAGCGTGCTGTTTCGGTAAGTTTGGTTGTTGTTAGAACGTGTTATTTTGTTAATTGCCTTTGTAACTGATTGAACACATGGTTAATTTGTTGTTATTGTTGTTGTTGATGGTCTTCTCAGTTTCCGGTACTCTGATCCTGCTGTTCGCAATCCTTGTTCGCGCCATCATGATCTGATTCTCTGAGTGCAACTGAACCGAGAAAGCTGAAATGTGAACACATAGGCCCCATCGGATTATCCTCAGTTCCGATTTGTGATTATCTAGTAAATTATGATTCAACGGAGATCGGGAAAAGGCTATTATGTTTAAAAAATATTGTCATGGGTTGTAACATAACACATCCGATGTAATCGAATGAACAAGTTTTATTGAGCGGGGGAAAAAATATGGTGGGGGGGGAGTGGGGGGGGGTGTTAGGAGGAGGTGTTGGCGTGACAAAGAACCTCTCAATGTTTTTAGTTTGCCAAGGAGTGAAGTATGAGGTGTATCGGCCCCGCAGGAAGAGCCCCAGAGAAATGAGAGATTATAGTCATTTTTATACAATTTTCGTGAATTAGTTACATCAGGTAATGTTTTACATTAGTTGCATTATGTGGTGCCCCCTACACACGGGTTGTATAACATAACCATGTTCTACGTCTTGTTGTTGTTGTTGTTTATCTGTAAATTCACTCTTAACTTGATGGGTATTTTTCACTGGTTCTACAAGACAAAATCACATGGTGCTATATTTCCAAAATGCTGTTTGTTATCTTATACTTACCCTACCACTGAACATATGTTTTTCCCTGTCGGCTTACCTAAAGTCTTTATTATTTAAAGGTTGGGGAAAGTGCCTTGAGGCCTATACCTCGTTGGGTTATAGAGCTATGTCAACTTCAGTTTTTATAAATTTATGAAAAAATGTGGACATCCACACGTACCACGGAGCGCATGGATCTTTCAGCAGCATCTATGGCTTCATTGTTCCATGATTTTCACAGCAACGTATTGCTTCGTTTTATGTGACTAATCAATCAAACTAGCCACTTCAATATTTCAAAAATGAAACAGGACTTCCAATGACATTTTCGGTGAAATATATTTTGTGAATGAAAATGGCATGTGGGGGCATATTTCCCATCCTCTCAAGCCAGTGTATCGATCGATCTGTTAGGATCGATACACTGGCTTGATTATTTACCCATACGAGTTCTGGATATAAATAGATCAAGGGGTTTCCTCTACATCAACCCAATCAGTGAACGCGCTAATACTGTTTATTAGACCAAATTCATAGCGGGCCAACATGCTTTGATGTCAAGCTGAAATGTACATCGGAAGTCAAAGCAAAAACCACAGTCTTGGGATACCGACATGCTAATTCAAAACAAGCACAGGGAATGAAATGTACGAGATTGTATAATAGAGGCATCCACTCAATAACTCATTCGAATCACCAAAAATGTCCAGGTAAACCCTCTGCGAGGATCTAGGATTTACCTGGACTTTTGAAGATGCATATTTCCATGTAAAGGTCATGCGCAAATTGCAGGATTTAATAAATCAAATTTAACTGACAGACACATAATCGAAACTGCTAGCATGTGCACATAAAAAGCAGACCTCTGCTCTGGGTATTATGAACCTGCCGTATGTGTGCATGCTAGGAGATTGTGCATTGCGTCAGACAATTCAGTCTAATTTATTCATCAGTCAATACATCTACATTCATGCAACTTGGATATGACTCTGAGATGGAAGTATGCCATCACATGCCATTTTCATTTAGAGAATAAAGTTCACTGGATTTTGAATTGCCCGGCAAATTTACTTATTTGACGACGGGAATATATAGAGTGACAATTGTAGAATAATCTGATGTATTTTGTTTGGAGGTAAACCATTTATTTCTCGTTTCACCCAAAGTGCGTTTCACACCTTGGTGTATTTTTATATAAAGCATGGGGTTATGTATAGACTAGAGACCCCATATTTCGACACTTAACACTATTAACACCTACACCCCAACCCAACCCCCCCTACAAACTCTTGTTTTGAGGGCCTGTGCAATATTTTGCTGTGAAAATCAAGGGACAATGAAGCCATAGATCTAATATGTTGTTGAAAGATCCATGCAGTCCGGGGTATGTGTGGATGTTCATATTTTCCATAAATATATAAAAAATGAAGCTGACATACCCCTGGCCTATATCTCGATCGAGGTATGATACCCCAATCAGGGTATAATACTGCGATCAAGGTATTTTCCCCAACCTGTGTTTGATTGATTATCCTTTGAGTCTTTGCTATTTTTGTCCAGTTTTCTCATTTCTGAAGGGGATCATTCTCAAAATTTCGGGTATTCGAATAGTAATTCGGTAATCGAGTACCCGCAACATTTTACTCGTAACCGTTTCAGCACTACAGTGTGTTCGTCAGCACTACTGTTTGTTATTTTTACTTGCGGCACTCAGATCTATGAGAGGATCGCATGTTGCTATTCTTGCGACTTCTTCAGTTGAAATACGTAGGCGCTAAGAGAGCGTTGTGATCTGTCACACTTTTTAACCGCCGATCTCGCATGACAACCCTGCCTTCATCCAGGCACTTCGAAATTCTCTGATATACTTGGTCACGGTGGAATTAAGTATTTGCTTCGTTAATTTTCGTCAAACTGTCCTATCCAGTCAATTAATAGTTATGGAAATATAATCATTTTCAGATTGATCAAGAATTTGCGATGCTATATTCAGAGGACACAGGATTGAAACTTCTAGCAAACATATTGAAGATCGCAAAGATGTTACAAGAGTGAAGAGAGTGGTGGATTCTGTGAGGAACTGCAGACCTGCAATGAACTAACAGAGGGTAATATTTGCAAATCCTTATAATAATCCTTCTGTGTGTACCAGTTCGATTGGTATAACAATTTTTAGCCTGGTGCTTTTCATAACTATGTATATATATTGTAATTTCCTGGTTGTCCTAACATGCGGTTGATGCAATAATTCCAGTCCCTGGATATGAATTTGTGCCAAACTTTGGGCCAACCTCCAGCATAATGCATTAAGTAATAAATGATAAGTTAGTTACCTGTCCAGTTATCAGAAAGCTTTACTATCCATGATAAACCAGTAACCTATGCATTGGGGGCCTCAGTGGCTGATTGGTGATCGCTAGCCTCAAACCGCTGAACCGGCAAGCCGGGGTTCGAGCCCCGCTGCCAAGTGCATGTGTGAAAGTTTAACTGTTACTTGCCGACAGGTGGTGGTTCACTCCGAAGACTCCGGCTTTTCCCGCCATCCAAACTGGTTGTTACTATATTGGTGAAATAACCTTGAGTGTTACATTAAACCAAATCCCCCAACCTATACATAGAGGTTACTGCAGCATTCCATATGTCCAGCCTTGATGTCCCTTTCACCTCAACTTCGAGTAAAGAAACCGAAAGTAAAAACAGATATTTTGTGTTCATGCATTAATACAGTACTTTGGGAATATGGGTTGACATCCAATGTTAATATTATCAAGGACAGTCCTGAGAAATCCATGAAATAGTTCAGGACAGTTTATGGTTCGTGGTCAAAGTCCAGTAAGTTGTCTCAAACACCTGGCATCAGGAAGGCTCTTGGATTTTGGGCTTGTCTTTATACATACGTTGCTTGTTAGATATTGTATCCTCAATTACAGAGTATGGATTTCTTTCCAAAATTTAGTAATACAATACACCAATAAGAATCATTCAATTTGTACAGGAAGAATTCCAGAGGAAACTGTCTAACATACATGTACAGTCAGTTTTCTCTTTTATTGTCTGTTTCAGAGATGAAGGCATTCTATGCATTTCAACTGGTCATCTCGATGATGCCGAGCCAAAACTAGAAAAAGGCAGACTCATTTCATTACTTCATGGATATGCAACCTGAAAGTGTTTAATCGGAATGAATAATCTGAGCATGACATCTGTATTCTGCCTGAGATAAAGAGTTATACAATTTTCTTCTGTTTACTACGTAAGCATAGCCAGGTTTATTAGGGCAATCCCGTTCTCTAAGATGGAGGTAAAAAGTTTCTTTTTCGCTCAATAAATCAGTTCATATAATGATTTCAGCAAAATCATCTTGAGGGGCACACAGACGTATATCTCCGCATCAAATGATAGTAAAAAAATAAATTGTCATCTATCTAATTTGTATAATAATATGACAGACATCTGTCGCGCTGTTTAAACAACATTTCCCTTGTTCAAGGATGTCAATGTCAAGGATTCGTTCTCTTCTCAGAAATCATTTTGACAATCGAGGCAAACAGTACTTTTTTCATGGCATTTTCATATGAACTTGGTATCTGGACCAAATCACCTTAACTCCACCCAGGGTGCGAAAGGAAAAGTGCCTGACCTTCAAATAAATATATGTATTTACCTACCTACTCACCTAACTTTCTGAGGTTGGGTCGGGTTACAGCCAACAAACAGACCATTTTTTAAGGATGGCCACTTCCTCTTTGTTTTTGCTAGATTCTTTAGAAATTTGTTACACACTTTCATCACCATGTGAAGATGCTTAAATGCATATCTTGATTTTGATAGAACTTCAGTAATACATTATTTATTAATAGGAGTCTGGTTGATTGCAAATGTTGAAATATAATCATTTTACACTCTTTTTCAGGTTGGAACCAGTATAGTTTACTACCTAGAGGAAGGAGGTTACAGCCATATGTCCATTGCCTGCGAACGAGTAAGGCAGTATCCTAACATTTCATCATCGTCGACAGCGTTACAATACCTTGCGGAAACAACATATCTGTTGCAGTTGATAGGCTTTTCAAACTGCGTTATACTTGAATCTGGAATATGCGGATCAAGTAACCTCATTCTTTTTATTCCTCGAGACTCTTTATGGCATCTCTGAGAAAGAGGGGCTGCCAATCAGAGTAAGAGAGATGATCACTAAAATCTGCGCTGTCTCATGTCAAAGCTCTGGCGGTCTGTGAATTCTGATTGTGTCAGTTTGTGTTTGGATCACTATCAGCCTGTTCTCTCTAGTTACTCATTTAGCCTGAAAATATTCCACTCATACATTCACATACATTGTTTTTACCAACATATTTCAAGAATGAGAAGGCTTATAGGCTTTCTTGGGATATTGTCCTCATATCAATAGGGGATACGTCGAGTTGTTTTCGCAATACCACCATATCTCAAGAATGATTATGCCTAGGAGCACCAGACTTGTTTCACACATGCATGTGGTCGGATTAAAAAAGTCTTATCGGAAGTCTGCGAGATTGACCGAATTTCGGGGTAAACTGTCCATCCTAAGAAACGTATCGCATATGCAAGTGGACATAGACACGAAGAAGTCCAAAATCAGTGACATTGACATTTAACCCATTCTAGATCAGATTTGGCTCATTTGTCACCATTATTGTTTTATCACCATATCACAGGAATAATAAGCAATGACGGAATGTATTCTGGTCATGGGCAACATTAAATTAGGGAGCATTAAAATATTACATATGAACCCCTCCCCCTCCCCCCCCCCTCCTCTCCTCTGGTTGCGTACATACTACTCCGGGTTCTGCCCATGCTGGCACCCAGCACTCAGACAATATCCGGCACTCAGTGGTATTCTCTAATGTTATAAGTATAGGGCTCAACATTTTTTATATCAAACTTTGCCAATTTTAGACATATTTTGACTGTAAATGAACAAGACTCAGATTTTTCTGAGTAGATCCCTGACTAATGAATGCCCCCTTGGCATCCGTGTATTGTCATCATATTTTACATACAGCTGTCTCTTTTTAGATCACAATCTTTGTACGCCTTGGACAGGGAGATGGGCATTTTTTCGATTCAAATTCTCAAGGGGTTCTAAATACTTTTTACAGCTGATGTTCCCTTTTGAATTGAGTTATTAACACTTTGAATAGAGTTATTAAACCCTTTGTTTACCGCTATAAGAAATATGTGGAGTGCCCGGAAATCCTTCATGGACCAAATCACAAATGGGGTAACTAGAAAAAATTTGTGATTTTTGGTAGGAGCAACAGTGGTTACCATAGCAACTCAGTTGTTGGGACTAAAAAGTCCCGACGGTCAATATCGGACGGGCCAAAAATCGTCATTTTGGATGCTTTTTGTGTAAATCCATAGCAAATTAGACATGAATAATGTAACAAAATACGTTATTTCAATATATAACATCAAGGATTTGCCTGTAGAACCACCCTTTCAACAAAGATAAATAATTGAAACTAGGAAATGATTGAAACAAGTAATATTGTCCAGAAAGTGCTCATTCATGTTTGCCATTACAGTTTCCCATGAGCATACGTTTTAATTTATGTTCCCCTGTAAGTCAAATATCAACAGCGATCACAGAGGAATTTGGTGAATAACATACTTGCGATGAATATTTAGCGGTCATACATGTAGCAACGAACAGTCCGACATATGGAAATCTTGATAAAGTCAGATGAAAGTAGCACAATTACCCATATGGTGTTTGTATGGCATGTTTGTATGGCATAAATCAGCTCGAGAAAGCAAGAATAAATAAACTATTGGCGGGATTTGAACCTTCAACCCTTCATACATGCGGATATAAGGTGCATTATGCATTACAATATGCCTCAACATCCAATTGAAATTTTATTAGTTTCATAACTTACACGAACCGGTGATTGATACATCAAATATTACCATTGGGACTTTTTAGTCCCGTTTCAAAAGGGTCTGATATTACCCAACGGGACTAAAAAGTCCCAAAACTAATTAACCTAATTTCGATAGGAAACTGAGCTGTTTTCCCAAAAATGAAACTAGCATTATGTTCTTGATGTTAGAAATCATTCATAAAAAAATTCCCAGTTAGATTGACTAAAAACTTCCTCAAACTAGAGTGCAACATTTTCTTCTGAAATCCACTACGTTTTGCTGAGTGGGTTATCCGCGTGTCTGATGACGGCACCGATGGTTGTTCATCACAGCTCGCTATAGTTTGTTTCAGATAGTCGGGGACAACCTTCCGTGTGTACCTAAATGTCCCGACGGCAGGTTTGTGGAATTGACTGTGAGCTCAGTCACTTAAGAGGGGGTGGGACTTTTAAGTCCCGTCGGTAAACAAAGGGTTTTAAGTGAAGGTGTAAAAAGAGACAATAGAAAGTTGGCGAATGAATTGAAGAAAACATGACAACATGACCAAATGATCGTTGGGCCGCTGTTAAGTGTTTGTTCCTCATGACCTTGCTTGTAAAAATAGACATACTGAGTGCGACAATTATTAATTATGTATCCTCCAAACCAAGTGCTTGTAAATATGAAGAAAAGGGGATCTTTTGAAAATGTCGTATATGATTTTAATTTTGCCTCGAATATATAGATGTGAGAGGGTCATGAAAAACGAACAAAGTAACAGTGACCTCAATGAATTTTATTGTGAAAATATGTTCATGAACACTTCCCATATTGTTGCATTAAAAAAGCAGTAAAGCATACTCTTGTAATATGTTTTATTCTTTTTTTTGTCATAAAAATGGAGGGATGCTTATTTTAAAATGTAACTTTGGTACTTCTGCAAGTTTGTCATATCTAAGATAATCTTTATAAGATTTATACCCTGCTTCTTGCTTAACAGATCGTAACAATACATTGTCACAAATATATTTAGTTCTCTGCATTACTATAATTATGTCCTGCCAAGGGACCAGACTTCAATCCCACTCCTGTCTTTTATTCGTCTGTGACTCAATGCAAGTGAACTTTATTTTGTTATGTTATCATTATCTTGAATATGACCTACACTTACACAAGTACCACATTTACATTTCCACAGCAATTTGTCTGTGAGGGAGTTGAAATCCGATCATAGAAAGATTACTGTGTTGCTGTTGCAAATTTTAACAGACAATTCTTTGGGGGTGAAATGCCTTAAAAGGAGATGGTACGATAAGGCAGCATTTTGGCCTATACGTGGTGCAGTTGAAATGAAAAAAAAATGTCCTAAAAATAATTGTTTTCATCTAACGCCAAGAGAAAATATATCTACACAATATGTGAAAGTTCTAGCTCGATTGCATTAAGATCATAATTCTCACATGAAATTAAAATCCACAGAATGTGCCATTTTGTGAAAAAAAAGGGTCCAAATCGAGTCATTTGGATACGAAAGATCCCTTGGATTATAAGCCTTTAAAACTGATGATGTGCAGTGACATCTCTCCACTGCTGGAAAACCTTTTGTGGTCCAAGGGGTACTTCGTGTGTGAATGTGTGTTAGAATGACTCGATTTAGACCCTTTTTCACAAAATAGCATATGCTGCAGATTTCAATTTCATGTAATAACACAATCGTGGTAGAACTTTCATATATCGTGTACATATTTTTTGCCATTACATTAAAACAATTATTTTCAGAACATTTTATTTTTGGGAGGTTCAACCGCACCATGTATATAGGTCAAAACGCCGCCTGATCATGCCATCTTCTTTTTGAATACCAACGCTTTCAAAGTGTTGAATGCAACACTTGCAAAGTACTGAAAGTCAACATCTATCAAGTGTTAAATATGGACACAAATCCAACACTTGAAAGTGTTAGAATTCAACATTTATAAAGGTTAAAAATGAGATACAACATTATTAAAGTGTTAAATATTGACACGAATCCAACACTTGCAAGTGTTAGAATTCAACATATATAAAGGTTAGAAACGAAATAACACTGTTTAAAGTGTTGAAATCTAACACTTTACAGAGTGTTGAAACAGCAACACTTTCGAAAGTGTTAAATTAACACTTACAAATGTTTTCCCTCCTCCACACTTATCAAAGTGTTATTTACAACATTATAAATGTTGTATACACCACTTTAGTTTTAAGAGTGTATGGGAAGAAACGATGCGAATTATGGGACGATGAGCATATATCGAGGTAGTGAAAGGAACCGCAGTCCCACACATTTCAATCTCCCTCAAAGATTTTCAACGAAAAAAAATTCTTCGATGAGTAACTCTTCTTTCCAATCAGATATATCTCCCACCTCTTTGGAGTGCCCAAGCTAATTCAAGCCAATTTAATTACCAAAATGTACTCAAGAATGCCGTTGGTGTGACTATGTGTTTTTCTCATTTTTGTCCGTGGACGAACACATTTTCTACGGAGTACCTGTTAATTAGTATATTATCCGGTTGTACCTTTTTAAACATCATAAGAATTACCCCAATCTCCGTGAAAATCGTAGACTGATCAATCATTTTATAGATTACTTTTGTACAGACAGTGTACCGGGATCCGGAAGAGCTGTGTCCATTGAAACGGATCAGCACTGTCGAAAATTCCCGTGAATCAGTTAATGTGTGTACAACGGAAGCCGCATCGGGAGTATGGAGTGGACTCACGCTGTAATTTGTTCCATGGTCTGGATTGACTTATATCGCTTCTATGAAAGGTATGTGTATTTGTGAAATTAATGTAAATTATGTTTGTAAGATTCGTGGAAAAGTCAGATCTCTTTTGCACTATTCGTCCCGGATCACAATTGATAAAAGTTCAATCACGCTCGATCGACAGTAAACGTTTTAACCGCACCAATAATCCAATAATTGTATGTTTGTTTGCATGTGATACATCAACCTTATCCGGTCCCCAACGAAATGATCGAGTGTGAATGGACTGTCGAATATCTGGCATACAACGAGGCAATATTAAAATATTGTAACCCGATCATAAGACCACAATAAACTAGTTCAACTGTACAGCATGTTTTATACGCAGCGGATCAAATTATCAGTAGGGAATAGTTAGTTGGTATACTCACGTATAGAAGCACCCTCAAAGATCTCACTTCCACACAAAGCCAAAAACAACAGTATGTGTATTGTAAGTATGCTTTATAGCTATGGTAATGTATATATTTCTTGAAAGCACATTTCGTAGGCTTTCCAAATTTATAGTTTTTTTTAAATGTACACCTGTAGGCTGTGAAGCTATCTGGATTTTTAAATGCTCTTTTCAAAAAAGTATTAAACTTATCGTAACTTACTTCATCATTTCGTGCAGAAGACAAACCCAACAGGAAATTCGTATCAAAGTTTTATCAATATCGGTCTCGTTCTCATTCTGTTACCATTTAATGGAATATTTCTTTAAAAATCGAGCAACTCGGTTTTGAATTTTGAAGTTGAACTGAATGTCAATTGAATAAGAACTAGACCAACATTGACAAAACTTAGACACAGATTTCTTTCTGAAGTTGTCTTCTACAGAAAATGACGATAAGTTGAATACTTTTTTGAAAATAGCCGTTTGAAAAGAAGGCTCCTTTTTTAAAAATTATTTTTATTTAAATTGGAATTTCTTCACAACATACAGATTTACAATGCACATATATTTGAAATCCCTAAGCAATGCTCTTTTAATAAATGTATACATTACCATGACTGTGGGGCATATTTTTAACTGAATAGAGACAGATTCTAGACGGTATGTTAAAGTGTCCGCAGGAGGGCTCATTATCCTCGAGCAAAAAAAATTTGGAAACTCGATTCGTTTCATAACCTCGTTAACGGTAGGTGAGTTAAGACGTACTGAACCTAACGTGAAAATATCACGATATGTTTAAAAATAAATTTCTGCAATATATTCATGTAGTCACGTCCTCAGAACAAATGACACAAAATGGGTCAATGTTGAAGGGGTATTCATGGCACACAGACACTACACATTCATTTTCACCACTGATATGACTGAAACTAGTATGGGGCTATTTTTACAGAAATTTCATCTCGACTAAAGTTCATGTACATCAGAGTTAGGGAAGATTGGGGATACAATGGGACATGTTATGTACAAGAATCAGCAGAAATCTATGGTCAGGGGAGATTGGGGGTACAGTGGGGCATGTTAAGTACAGGAATCACAGTACGTTATTATGAGCGGATATCTACCAAACCATACAACACCTATATCAAAGTAATTTTAGAGGACAATTATACCCAGTTTTCTGCGCCACTTCATTGCGGTTTTAGCACTATTGATAGAGGATGGATAAGGGTACAATTTACTTGTATCGATTTATTATCTCAGACGTATGTATTAGTTTTTTTCACAAAACGGCAGATTTGGACATTTTTTTGCTGGGCATACTGGGATATAGTAATCAAATGGTGGAATTTACTTTTACCATAACTGATACTAAAGTGCATCATTTTGTTTCCTAGCTAGTAGAAATTAGAAATGCTACCGGATTTGATGAGTGTTTCTAACAATTTGAAAGTCAAATGCTCACACAAACTAGCTTTTTCTTCAAATTTGACATCTTAAACATATTATACGTCTCAAATTGCAACTGACTTAGCCATTGCTGTTGAATTATTTAAACTCCTATGAAACATAACAGAAAATACTTGATTTAAAATGTATATCGATTATTGTCCCATTGCCCCTTCGTGGGTGTTCCAGGCGCCTTGGCCACATTGGGGCACTTTTGTTCACTTTTTAAAATATAATTCTGGTGAAAAACATATCAGATATTTCAAATTTTTGCATGACTATGTCATTCTAAATATTAGTTATATGATATGACTTCATGTCAGTAATCCGACAGATTTCACATCAACCATTTATGTTCCGTTTGACTAAACAATAATATCCCCCAGCAGTATTCTAACAAATTTATACGGGATGATTTGAGTCCCCGATAAAATCTTCCTAGGTGCATTTTGGATTGGCTCAAATTGCTCAGCACAGTTCAAACTACATCTGTGCAAAATTCCTCGGTTTAACACATACTGCACAATTCATCCAATATCGGAGCTTGACTGCTGGAGTTCTGTAATATCACTGTGTTCATCGTGAAACAAGTTAAAATCAAGTTCTTTATAATCGATTTGTATAATATGCACTTTATGGCACCTTTGACTTATAGTACAACATGACAGGGGACCATTCTCTCTTACGAACATTTTTCTAGCACTAGTGTTCCATTCAAACTAACAGGTCTGCTTGATAAGGTTAGAGAGGACAATCTCTCTAAATGGAGGTAAAAAGGGTAATTTTTGTCCAATGACGTCACGAATATATCGAAATAAGCGGCATTCGACCATGGTCTATCCGCATTAGCTCCGGTGTAGCCTTGTTCTATACTACGTGAGAACAACGCTACGGTTGTAAACCAGTCACCAGATAGAGTTTTTGGGGAAATGTCGTACGGGCAATATTTGCCGAACCAATTGACCATAACCAATAAAATAATTCGATTCTATGTTCACTTACCTTTCATAAAAGTACTTGTTTATGAGTGACTGTCCGTGTTTAGCTTGACAAAAGATCTAAACTCTGACGAGGGGGTTAAAACTGTCCACATCGCCGCCATCTGGCATCGATCAGAACGCCGATTACGCGCCACAACAACTGGCGATAAACGCAACACGCACATGGTGGAATTTTTACTGGCGTGTTTACCATGGCACAATCAAACAATTGCCTGGGCCTAACATACTCACCATATCGGAGAATACAATCTCAGTTGGGAATTACTTTCAGGGCCAAAATCAACTGATAATTTATGAATACAAAAAAAGATATCTGCTGCTTTTGACACTTGTGGACATACAGGAGGAAAAGTAACGCATACTGACAAACTGTGTCATGGAAAAAAACACACAGTGACCCATCCGCGTATTACACTTATCAGAATACATAGAAGAATGAACAGCCATACATGTGTCCAATGTGTGAAACCAGCTTTCTCAATACACTCGTTACTTAAATGAACTATCACTGTAGGAAAACCATTCAAATGCTCCATGTGTGATTATATTTTAGCACCAGTCGTTGAGCTTATTCAGCAAATGGTAAAATAGTCGTGAGAAGTAACCTATGCAATGCCCGATACGTGAACCCGACTTTCCCAAGGGATTTTCTTATATCGAACTCTGTCCTGAGGAAAGCCACACAAATGCCCGTGTACTTATTACATCTATGAGTATACATAAAAGAGAGAACAGCCATACAATTGCTAAATCTGTGAATCAAACTTTCCTGGGGAATTCAATTTTTTTGGCCAGTCCCAGGGAAAATTACAGATATTCCTATACTAATCACACCTAGGAGAATACATGAAGGCTCAATTTGTGAACCAGACTTTCTCAAGGAGGTATATTATTCGAACTACACGTCGTGATGGAAACCAGATGGATGTTTATGCTCAAGTGTTAAATTTGTAAAAGCAAATGAATGAATTTCAATTGTATACCATTGAGCTGATGTATTTGACTTTGTAGGACTCGCTCTGAAACAAAATTGTGGGCTTGATTTCTGCTACTGCATAATTTATTCTTTCTTTCAAATATTATTTCCATAAAAAATAAAAAAATAAAAACAATCTTTGCAACATAGATATTAGGAATTGTCCTTCATTTGGACATAGATGTAATGCGTGAGTACACTCTTAAAACACAAGTGTTGTAATGGTAACATTTTCTAAGTGTTATACTCAATACAACACTTTAAAATGTTGAATACTAGTATTATAACATTTAAAGTGTCATAATCTTAAAGACTCTTCGAATTTTAACAACATCTAAACAATGTTTTGCTATTTTCGCGCCAGCAAGGTGACGCGCGGAGACAGTGAGTAATTTGATTGGCTCCTGCTTCACGTGATTCTTCTGCCATTGCTGGAAAGCATGAGCCTGCCTGTGTGTGGGAAAGTTCAACGTGCCGTTTCGGTAAGTTTGGTTGTTGTTAGAACGTGTTGTTTTGTTAATTTTCTTTGTAACTGATTGAATACACGATTAACTTGTTGTTATTGTTCATATTGATGCTCTTCTCCTTTCCGGCTATTAGCTATTGACGGCCGAAGAGAAATACTTCCAAGTTCCGATGACTGCCAAAGATTTTCCGGAGGTAAAATAATCTTGTTTTCCATCCAAATAAGGAGTCGCTGTTCAGTCTGTCATTGTGAACGGGTCAGATTATGAATTGCCCAATTAGTATAAGCTTATACTATTTCTTCTAAAGCTACTCAAATAAACTTTTTAAGTGCACGAACAATGATATTAGCGAACAATTCAGCATAACACTGTGACTTTTGTTTGCTGTATGAGAATTGCTCTCGTGGGTTAGAGGTACCTAAAAAGTCAAGTTAATAACTGCTCCCAAACATGCAGGAAAAGGTCACGTAATCCAAGGGAAGGGTCTTGATCCCAGCATTAGCCAGGTCAGTTTTTGTGTCTCTCAAGAAATTACTTTTATATACATTAAAATAAACCGTGAAAAGCGTACGAGAACTAAATCCCAAGCCCATAGTTGCATCAAGTAATTCTTTACATACAGTTGCACCAGCTCTGCCCCCTACACAAGGGTTGTATTATAAAATAACCATGGTATTTTTCACTGGTTCTACAAGACAAAATCATGTGGTGCTATATTCCCAAAATGCTGTTTGTTCTCTTATATTTACCCTCCATGCCTTGTTTTTCGTCAAAATTCATGGAAATTCAAATACATGTAGATTCTCGCAACCCAGCTCTATGGGAATCCACGAGAATCCAATGCTATCATTTCCATGCAGATTGCTATGATTGCTGACAGGAATCGGATTCCCATGGAAAAACAAGCCCTGCCCGACCACTGAACATATGTCTTTCCCTGCCCGCATACCTAAAGTCTTTATTATTTAAAGGTTGGGGAAAACACCTTGACATGCTTGAGGCCAATACCTCGTTGGGGTGTAGGGCTATGTCAACTTCAGTTTTTATATATTTATCAAAAAGGCACATCCACACGTACCCCGGAGTGCATGGATCTTTCAATAGCATCTATGGCTTCATTGTTCCATGATTTTCACAGCAACTTATTGCTTCGTTTTATGTGACTAATCTTTCAAATTAGTTCAAAATTTCAAAAATGAAACCTAGCTTCAAATGACATCTTCCGTGAAATATATTTTCTAAATGAAAATGGCATGTGGTGGCATATTTCCATGTAAAAGTCATACACAAATTGCAGGATTTGAGAGGCTAGACCCAGTTAATAAATCAAATTAAACTGACCGACACATAATCTAAACTGCTAGCATGTGCACATAAAAACTGACCTCTGCTCTGGGTATTATGACCCTGCCATGTGTGTGCATGCTAGGAGATTGTGCATTGCATCAGACAATTTAATATATTCATCAGTCAATGCATCTACATTCATGCAACTTGGATATGATTTTGAGATCGAAGTATGCAATCACATGCTATTTTCATTTACAGAATAAATTTCACCGAATATGTCGTGTGAAGCCATGTTTCATTTTGTAAATATTAGAGTGGCTAATTTGAATGATTACGTAGTCGAATAAAACCATGAAAAAATCATGGAACATTCCGACAATGAAGCCACAGATGTTGTTGAAAGATCCATGCAGTATGGGGTATGTGGGGATGTTCGCATTTTCCATAAATATATAAAAACTGAAGCTGACATATCCCTATATCCATCGGTATATGCCTATAACTTGATCGAGGTGTTATACCCCTATCAGGGTATAATACCTCGATCAAGGTATGCAGGTCTGTAGAAGGATCGCATTCTTGTTCTTCTTGCAACTTCTTCAGTTGAAATACACATGCGCTAAGGGAGTGTTATGATCTGCCACACTTTTCAACCTCCCGATCTCACAGGACAACCCTGCCTTCAGGCAATTGGAACTTTTTATATACTTGGTCACGGTGGAATTAAGTATTGCTTCGTTGATTTCCATTCGACAGTCCTATCCAATCAATTGTCAATTAATATTTATGCAAATATATATTCATTTTCAGATTGATCAAGAATTTGCGATGCTATATTCATAGGACACGGGATCGAAACTTTTCACAAAGCCGATATGTGCCAAACATATTGAAGATCGCAAAGATGTCACAAGAGTGAAGAGAGCAGTGGGCTCTGTGAGGAACTGCAGACTTGCAATGAACTATCAGAAGGTAATATTTGCAAATCCAGATAATAATCCCTCAAGTAAATGGATCCACACTTCTGCGAGTAACACTAACAGTTCGATTGGAATAACAATTTTTAGCCTGTTGTTAGGTTGTCCTAACATGCAACATGTTTTAATATTTGGCAGGTTCCTATTTCCAGCCTTGCATATCGGATACTGCCTTGACTACACTCGTCCACTATGATTGTCACCATATGAGTGAAACAAACTTGAGTGTGACATTAAGCCAAATCCTGGGGTATATCCCCACCCGGCCCCCGGAACTGAGCTTCACCCTGGTTGTATCTCCAAACCTAAGTTTCACCCGACCTCATATGCTGATATTTTCAGATAGCATATCTGATACTGCATTGATTGCACTCATCCACTACACCCT
The DNA here is from genome assembly GCA_036873755.1 of Hanleya hanleyi. Lineage (NCBI taxonomy): Eukaryota > Metazoa > Mollusca > Polyplacophora > Lepidopleurida > Hanleyidae > Hanleya > Hanleya hanleyi. The sequence goes on along the minus strand of JAVTVY010018893.1, from coordinate 12,496 downwards.
GGGGTATATCCACCTCTCCCGCCACCCCCGGAACAGAGCTCCACCCTGTATCTCGAAACTAAGCCTCGCCCGGCCCCATATGCTGATATTTTCAGATAGCATAGGCCGCTGATAATTAATGTTCCGTTTCCCGTAACCAGCCCTCATCTATATTTTGAGGGCAAATAATTAAAATCCATGAGGGATTGACATTTTAATTTTCTTCATATTTTTACATGTGAAAGTTTGTCAGTTACTTGCCGAAGAGCGGTGGTCCTGTCCGGGTACTCCGGCTTCATCCACCAACCAAACTGACTGTCACCATACAGGGGTCGAAATATTCAAAATAATTTACCTGTCGCACGAGACCGGTGACCAAAAAGCTTACCTGTCACTTTCAAGAATGACCTGAACATGCGATCGCTGAAATAGTCAAGCTTGTGATTCAAGATTAATGTCAAAACTACATGTTGCCAGCTACCAGTAAATTAATGACACCTTGTTCCCATGCACTAATTGGCATCTGTTTTGAATGAATTTTGTAAAAGGTATATTTTGAACACCAAGAAATAATTATTGGCTACCTGTCACTGGAGACAGGTACTTTATTTCTCTACCTGTCTCTTTCAAAAATTATCTGTCAGGGACAGGTAGACAGGTGTAAATTTCGACCCCTGCCATATGAGTGAAACAAACTTGAGTGTGACATTAAGGATGTCCGCTGGTGGTAAATCAAAGTAATTAACTTTTTGAATAATGTGTGTTGTTGCATTCATAATTGTGTAGTATGAGGAAAAACAAAGAAAAAAATATAGGTTGGTGTGCATATTTTAGCTGTAGGCAACATTAAGTGGACTGCCCTATGCTCAATTTGATAACCTAGAAAGCATAGGGAATAGCCCTAGTTTTGAAGCATATTCATGAAAAATTCATATAAATAGTATTTAACTTTTTCTTATATTCTAACTGTTTGCAGATAATCACAATGTCTATCAAAATTTAGCAAATTGGATGGATGTTGCTGTGCAAAATTCTCGGCTAGAAGGCTTTTAAAGGAAATCCCCATCTCTTAACCTAGGGAAGGGAGATAACCCAATGCAAAAACAGGCAAAATGGCTGCCGAAGTCAAAAACCACCAGCGGACATCCTTAAGCCAAATTCCCTCCCTCCAATATTTTTACACAATTGGTTTGCAAGTTAATAATTAATAATTATCGCGCTCAGCATGTATATTTTTACCAGCAAGGTTACGAGAAACAAAAAGTTAATTAACAGTGGCCATATGATATCTGATACTGCATTGATTGCCCTTATCCACTACACCCTGACTGGGTCCAAAAATTCGTAGACTGGGAACTTTTTCCGCTGATTCTCAGGCAGGTCATCATTTTATTTTGGAAAGTCAGAGTTGTCTCCCCTGTATCACACATTTTGAAGGCAAATATTCCATGACCCCAATCCATAGAGGAATGCAGTTTTCGCCTGTATTCTAGGATTGACCCGAGTATATGGTGGGGGTTTCCCTTGTTCAAGGATGTCGATGTCGAGGATTCGTTATCTTCTCAGAAATCATTTTGACAATCGATGCAAACAGTAGTTTTCTCATGGCATTTTCATAAGAACTTGGTATCTGGACCAAATCACTTGAACTCTTCCATCCACCACGAAAGGAAAACCTGACCTTCGAATAAATATATGTATTTACCAACCTACCTAACTTTCTGGGGTAGGGTTGTGCGACTAAGATTCTAGATTCTTTAGAAATTTGTTACACACTGTCATCACCATGTGAATATGCTTAAGTGCATATATCTTGAGTTAGATTGAACTTCAGTTACTATTAGACTGGTTGATTGCAAATGTTGAAATAGAATCATCTTACTCTTGTTCAGGTTGGAACCAGTGCAGCTCACTACCTAGAGGCAGGAGGTCACAGCCATATGTCCTTTGCCCGGGAACGAGTAATGGGGTATCCTAATATTTCATCATCATCGACAGCGTTGCGATACCTTGCAGGAACGACATAACTTTTGCAGTTGATAGGCTTTTCAAGCTGCATAATAAATTCAATCTGGAATATGCTGATCAACTAACCTCATTCTTTTTACTCCTCGAGACAATTTATGGCATCTCTGAGAAAGAGAGACTGTCAATCAGATTTAGAGAGATGATCACCAAAATCTGCGTTGTCTCATGTCAAAGCTCTTGTGTTCGGTGAATTCTGATTGTGTCAGTTTTTGTCTGGATCACCATCAGTCTGTGACTCATTTGGACTGAAAATATTCCACTCATACACTTACTAGCAGTTGTTTTTACCAACATATTTCAAGAATGAGAAGGCTTAGGCTTTCTTGGGATATTGTCCTCATATCAACAGGGGATACGTCGGTCTGTTTTCGCAATACCACCATATCTCAAGAATGATTATGCCTAGAAGCACCAGACTTATTTCACACATGCATGTGATTGGACGAAAGAAATCTTATCAGAAATCTGTGTGATCGGCCGATTTTTGGGTTCAATCCTGAGCAACTTTGTATCGCATATGCATGTGGACAAGTAGTCCAAAATCAGTGACATTGACATTTAACCCATTCTGAATCAGAACTGGTCCATTTGTCACCCATTATTGTTTTACCACCATATCACAGGAATAATAAGCAATGATGAAATGCATTCGGGTCAAGGGTTACATTAAATGTTTGTTTGTTACTCATGACCTTGCTTGTAAAAAGAGACATACTGAGTGCGACAATTATTAATTATGGATCCTCCAAACCAAATGCTTGTAAATATGAAGAAAAGGAGATCTTTTGAAAATCCCATAAGTCCCATATGAATTCTAATTATTTGCCCTTACATATAGATATGAGAGGGTCATGAGGTAAGAATGACCTTAATGAATTTTATTGTGAAAATATATTCATGAACACTTCCCATATTGTTGCATTAAAAAAGCAGTAAAGCATACTCTTGCATTATTTTTTATTCTTGTTTGTCATCCAAATGGAGGGATGCTTATTTTAAAATGTGCATTACTACAATTATGTCCTGCAGATGTCAAGGGGTCAGACTTCAATCTCACTCCTGTTTTTATTCGTCTGTGACTGAATGCAAGTGAACTTTATTTTGTTCTGTTCTTTAAATCATTATCTTGAATATGACCTACACTTACACAAGTGCCACAGTTACATTTCCACAGCAGTTTGTCTGTAGGGGAGTTGAAAACTGATCATAGAAGGATTTACTGTGTTGCTGTTGCAAATTTTTACAGGCAATTTTTTTATATTTTTTTTGGTGAAATGCCTCAAAAGTAGATGGTACGATAAGGCGGCATACGTATACGTGGTGCAGTTGAAATCAAGAAATTAAAATGTCCTAAAAATAATTGTTTTAATCTGACGAGAAAATATAATACAATATGTGAAAGCTCTGGCTTGATTGCATTAAGATTATAGTTCTCACATGAAATTAAAATCCACAGCATGTGCTATTTTGTGAAAAGGGGTCTAAGGGTCATTTAACCTGGTACCTCTTGTCTAAATGTGTGTTGGAATGACTCGATTTAGACCCTTTTTCACAAAATAGCAGATGATGCGAATTTTAATTTCATGTAATAATTACGGTCATAACACAATCGAGCTAGAACTTTCACATACTGTGTACATATTTTTTGCCATTAGGGCCTACATTAGAACACAATTATTTTCAGAACATTTTATTCTGGGGGGAGGGGGGTTAACTGCACCATGTATATAGGCCAAAATGCCACCTTATCATGCCATCTCCTTTTTGAATACCAACGTTTACAAAGCGTTGAATCCCAACACTTGCAAAGTGCTGAAAGTCAACATTTACCAAATGTTAAATATGGACACAAATCCAACACTTAAAAGTGTTAGAATTCAACATTTATAAAGGTTAGAAACGAGATACAACATTATTAAAGTGTTAAATATTGACACAAATCCAACACTTGCAAGTGTTAGAATTCAACATTTATAAAGGTTAGGCTGAGATCATAACACTTTTAAAATGTTGAAATCTAACACTTTACAAAGTGTTGAAACCAGCAACACTTTCGAAAGTGTTAAATTAACATTTACAAATGTTTTCCCTCCTCCACACTTATCAAAGTGTTATATACAACATTATAAATGTTGTATACAACACTTTAGTTTTAAGAGTGTATGGGCGGGCATAGCTCACGGAGGAATTCCAGTGATTGGAAGGATTGTCGGAGTAATTTACACTGAGGGCTGATTTCTCTTTTCTCTTTCCGTGCACAAATTTCTTCGTAGGTCCTTAATTACATCATTCCTTCAATTGTTTTTTGAAATATATTGAATAGATAATGTTTAATCTTGAACTCAGGAATAAAGTTTGAAAATGTGAAAAAAAAATTGCCATTATTCCCTGGTTGGAATTTCTTTAGGTGGAATTAAGATTAAAGTCATCAAAATCATCGCTGAAATATAAAAGCAATCAGTGTACTGACATGTGGGGTCATATGACTTCTTGTCAGTATACGATGACATCTCGAGTTTAATACTTGATCAAAGAATATCCACCAAAATTTGTATTTTCACTCTTTTGAAATATTCAAAGATAAATTATAGGGATTCAAGATATATTTTTCCATAAGAAAAAAAATCATTTTCCCAGTATAGATACTTTGGCCCTGATTAGACGATTATATTTGTGTATAATTATATTCATTTCTTGTACGATTTTTACCTCATTGTTCAATAGCTCAGGTAGTACTGAAATGAATGCATTTCTGCCAGATTCAGGTAGATACTTCATGTAGGCTGCTATTGTCTGAGTCTTTGCGTCGCTGAAAAGGCTCAAGTCTAGACACATTGTTGTCCCCAGACTTGGCTATTGTATGCATTGTCTCGTGATTCTTACATGGAGTATGAACCCAGATTCACTGTCGTGAACCATGTGGCGAATGGCACTTTCGTAATGAGACTTTTGTATCGCTGATACTATCGATTTCCTGACATCCTTGACATATTTTTGGGGTGTCAGTTTACTGTCTTGCTTTTTCGCGATGGGAGAAAATGAGATGGCACCCTTCCTGGGTGACAAAAAGCTGAGTCGTCTTTTTCTTCTTCCGATACCTCTGTCCACGGTTGTGAGACAATGCTTGGATTTTGAACAATTAATACAAATGAAACTCTGTCCACTTAAGCCTGGAAATAGTGCTTTCGCAGTATTTGGTGTATACAGGGAATCTACTTTCGATCTTCTGTAACTCTTTTGGCTTGGGTTTTTTCCAAAGAGAGAATGGCAGTTTGAGCACTCCATTCTTCATCGTCTACCGTTGTGTGCGTCAAATCTTACCATGTGCGTGTTGCGTTTATCGCGAGTTGTTGTGGCGCGTAATCGGCGTTCTGATCGATGCAAGATGGCGGCGATTTGGACAGTTTTACCCCCCTCGTTCGAGTTTAGATCTTTTGCCAAGCTAAAAACGGACAATCACTCATAAACAAGTACTTTTATGAAAGGTAAGTGGACATAGAATCGAATTATTTTATTGATAATGGTCAATTGGTTCGGCAAATATTGCCCGTACGACATTTCCCCAACAACTCTATCTGGTGACTGGTTTACAACCGTAGCGTTGTTCTCACGTAGTATAGAACAAGGCTACACCGGAGCTATATCCGCATAGGATGGTGTTAAAATTACAAATTATCGTCCACCTAATTTGCATAGGCAATGTCACAGCGTCTGAATGTATAGTCAATCGTGCTGGACGAGTTCGAGTTATATTTTTTTGCTGTACTCCACTGGCATTACGTAATCCCATCTTCTCTAGCCAAGTCTATGTACATCACGTTGCTCTGTACATTGCCTTGGCATACTTCTCTAGAAAAGTTGGAACGTGAATCCTCATCGATGAGTGGGCTGCAGAGACGGCTTGCTGCATCCAATCAGAATGCGCGTTACATAGCAGTTAATTACCAAGATGACGGCCCCCACTAAGAACGAGCTGTGTCGAATGTGTGGGGAAATTCTGCCGAAAAAAAACAGGAGAAGCATTTTCACGGCCACTTTAGGTGTTCTGATCAGTTGAATCAGCTTTTGGGACGCGCTGCACGGTCGAACGATAACGAATCGCCTTTCGAGTGTGGCCGGACGACTTGAAATTGAAGGGGAACAACTCATGGAGGCGCTCATCGTTAAAACTTCCGCTAGGTGGCGCAGAGCAGTACTCTTCTGCCACCAGCCAAGAATGTCGAGGCAGCGTAGAGAGCTTTGCGATGTAAATGACTTGGCTGGTGAAGATGTACGTAATCCAAGATTTATAAAAATATAATTCGTACCGTATGTATATTGTAACTTACATATATGTGGGTCTAACAGCGCCATCGACTGTACGCTTATTAAATGTCCAGATGGCGCTGCTGACCTGTAATATTTAACCGTCAAAATTATTACTAAAATGTCCAGCAAGGGAGACTATTGAAAACACCGTCTTCATTCCACCGCTGAAGAAAAACTGCTTCAAAGCAAGGGAGACGATTCAAACCACCGTCTCCATTCCACCGCTGAGGAAAAGGAGAAGGCTATCAAACCGCCGTCTCAATCTGCCGCTAACTAATAATACTATTCAAAGTGCCGTATCTACCGCTGAGCAAAGGTATAATATTCAAACTACCGTCTTCATTCCACCACAGAGGAAAAACTGCTTCAAAGCAAGGGAGACGATTCAAACCACCGTCTCCATTCCACCGCTGAGGAAAAGGAGAAGACTATCAAACCGCCGTCTCAATCTGTCGCTAAATAATAATACTATCCAAAGTGCCGTATCTACCGCTGAGCAAAATTATAATATTCAAACTACCGTCTTCATTCCACCGCTGATGGAAAAGTGCTTCAAAGCAAGGGAGACGATTCAAACCACTGTCTCTATTCCAATTTCCACTGCTGAGAAAAAGAAGGTGGCTATCAAACCGCCGTCTCAATCTGCCGCCAAATAATAACACTATCCAAAGTGCCGTATCTACCGCCGAGCAAAAGTATAATATTCAAACTACTGTCTTCATTCCACCGCAGAGGAAAAACTGCTTCAAAGCAAGGGAGACGATTCAAACCACCATCATCATTTCACCGCTGAGTAAAAGGACAAGGTTGTCTCAATCTGTCGCTAAATAATAATACTATCCAAAGTGCCGTATCTACCGCTGAGCAAAAGTATAATATTCAAACTGCCGTCTTCATTCCACCGCTGATGGAAAAGTGCTTCAAAGCATGGGAGACGATTCAAACCACCGTCTCCATTCCACCGCTGAGGAATAGGAGAAAGCTATCAAACCGCTGTCTCAATCTGTCGCTAAATAATCATATTACTCCATAGTGCCGTATCTACCAATGAGCAAAAGTATAATATTGAAACTACCGTCTTCATTTCACCGCTGATGATACTTCAATCTACCGCTGTGACAAAGTACCCAAAGTGCCATCTTCAATCCACTGCTGTAGAAATGAACGGTCCCAGAGATTTCTCACGATCGCTTACATGAAGTATCGACCCAACCTTCAGACCTGCGACCTATCACCCCTAACCCCTGACCTCGACCTTCTGACGTCATTATTTTGTCATAATTTCCTTCTTGTTAGGTAGCATATACCCGCTGACTACTACTGACTCTGGTACATTGTATGAGTATAAAATATTCCTATTGGACAGAGATATACTACATTCCGATTTTACATGATGGCTGCCATTTTGAGTTTGCCCTAGGTGTTTCTCTCAAAATTGACTCCAGGTATTCCAAAATAATAAAATATTAACACGGAATAGCCTGAAAACGACAAAAGTGTGAACTGCGGTAAGTTAAATGCTGCAAATTTGACGTCTCTTGATAATTTAGCGGGAAAACTGTATGTAGCTCCGCATGATCACCATATTGAATTTAACCATGATGAATCTGCCCTTTGTACAAACTAGTATTTAATCAGCTCAATGTAGTTACAATAAGTTGAGCTATGACGTCACAAAATTAGAAAATGTGAGTTATGCTTACATGATATCACAGGTCATCTGCACTACTTTAAAGGTCAAAATTGAAAATATTGTCTGGTCAACCTCAACTGCCACTTTAAATAACCAGGTTCCAACACATAAAGCGATCAAATAATATATTCATTGCTCTTTCGTTCATTTGGTTGATCAACTATCAGGAACGGCAGAGAGTATGCATTATATTATCAGTGACGTCATCACGACGCCAGTTTGTATGTCGAGACACATGAACTTAGAAACTCCGAAAAGTCACGCTGTCACTGCAATGTCACAAAACTGAAGTCAAATTATTCAAATCCCGCATATAACTCTGTTTTTAAGCCTCATCATTTAAATTTATATTCAAAGAAACCGACTTTTATTTCACCTCTTCGGATACATATAAAACCACACATTGCTGCAGTCGGTATTAGTCTTGATGAGATTTTACCTAGTAAACTTTTACCATTCCCACATTGGTAAGGTAAACGACATCTAGATATTACACTGATACAATTTTAAAATTACAACACATACAAGGGAAGTGGGAAGAGGTGCCGACATACTGACAGAGTCACATGGCTTCACAGTATAGTCTTCTGGTTAACCTATTCTAAAGCTGACGCAAACTAACTTGAGTATCAGCACGAATTTGGTCCACTGAGGGAAAAGTATGTCTCATTTCGGGCTATATATACTGAGGGTTCCTAAGATGGTGACAACGTGGCGTGTGAGACCATCGATTGCCAGACAAGAGTTCTATTTTAGCTGCTGAGGCCAAAGCTCTTTTGACGACCTTGGGAGGTATTGGGTCCAGCAAATTTGAGAAGTAGGTCATATTCCCGGACTCACTGTCATGCCTCCAGGCGATGAAGAATAAATCTACAACTGATCCACCCATCCTCAGTATTCCAAATATGATATGACCGTAGTGTTGAGCAACAGTTTAATATGGTGTTTTGTTGGCTACCTAGTCATATTGACATCGTGGGGAATACTGAGGGCAAGACGGGCCGAGATGATGAGGTCAATCATGGTGGAGTCCCGTATGACGATTTCAGATCATATATCTTTGCTTATATTCGAAAGTTTTTTTAATCTTTACGAGAATACTGAGGTAGCGAAAATCGTTTTGATCATGCTACAATCAGACGTTGTAGACTCGGTGACTAACGGCTAACTCGTGAATATTTATTAGAAAAGGAACCAGCTCGGATATGTATTCCATGTCATGAGAAACTCACAGATAAACATATTTACATCAGCAGTATAGATTTAAACATTTTAAGAGATTGTTACCGAGCAGCTAGTTTAGAAGATCTGTTTAATCGAGTGAAGAAAGATTTGATTTTAAAGTATTTGAGAGGTATCGCTGTATTAAATAAATTGTAATGTATGTACCAGGTCTTTGATGTGTTTTCAGCTTCAGCTCATGTTAACCCCTTATGGCTGCGATTTTAAATTTTCTCGTGATGCTTCAGGGGGAAAATAATGCAAATAGGTTCAAGATGAGACAGCGCTGATGTATGCCGTAGCCTAAGGATGAAATCTGAGTAATTGTAGGTGACGAAATCCTTGCTGATACACAAGTTGGTTTGTGTCAGCTTTTTTAAAATTGAGTCAGTGTAATATCTAGTTGTGTTTTGCCTAACTACCAAGGTAGGAAAAGGTGACAAAATCCTTGAATGACAAAATGTCGTAACTTGGAATGGAAAAGTAAATTAAAACACACGTTTCGGATTGCAACTTTAATATGGCCGTCATTTTGGATCATACTGAGGCGAACGTGACTGACTCTGGTATGAATGAGCCCAAGCAAGGGAAAGATATGATCTGGGGTAGACAAATATTCCTAAATAAACGAGATATACCAATGTTAGACGACACATCATGGCCACCATTTTGAAAAGTATAAAACCGACTCACGAATGTCCGAAATATCAGTTTATTAATCTGAAATAGCTTGAAGGTGATGAATGTTTGAATTGAGATCAGACAGATTCTCCAAATATTCGACGCCTGTCGATAATATGATGGGAACAAATATTTTTATAGACCCACAAAGCTGCCACATTGAATGTACCCATACAAAATCTACCATTCGTACAGACTATTTATATTTGAGCTCAGCCAAAAGTAGTTTCAAAATGTTGAGCTGTGAAGGCACAACATTTAAAGTTTTCTTTTTTTCTCGCTTGGAAGACTGCGAACAAGTGAATGTAACTTACATGACATGATATTTGTGAACTCGTTAAATGTCACTCATTTATGTCATGTCATGCGTTGAGGAGGTATAATAAACCTGAACGCATACTGATGGTAAGAATAACTAATACAAACCGACTATATAGGTCTGCATGAGATAAAGGACACTTCCTTACAGGAGAAAGAGGTGGCTATATAGTGACGGCGCAACTTGTACTGTCGTCAAGACAGCTGCAAGTCTTCTGGATTCTTTCTGCACATAAGTTTTTTTTGTGGATCTTCACCTGAACATGGATATTAGATTTGACGGCAAGACAGTGTTAATAACCGGAGCAGGCAAAGGTATCAGTAATGAATTCTTCTATAGATTTAGTAGTTGCCTGTTGTATTGCACTGTGCTAGAAATGGCGTAGCCATCCCTTGCGAAATGGGAATGCGATGCAGTTGCAAAGCGACTAGATCGAGCGCACTACACACGCGAGGGAGATTTTTATCAATATGGAAATATTATCACCTCAGTCTGTAATGTTTTCCGTAACCATGGAGTTTCAAACAGCCTAGGAAACAAATCGCAATCAACTCTCGATAAGTGGATATTTGTTCATTCAAAGCATTATTTTATAATTTATTTAAATGACTGAGTATGCCCAATTTAATTAGCCGTCGACTTTGGAGCTCGTGAAAAATTAAAATTTAGCTCATCATAAATTTTATTTTTGCAGATTGTATAACAAACTGAACTCTATAAAATAACTGAAATTACTCCGTGACATTGGCAATATGTCACACTTGAAATAACTTTGTAGCTATCTCCATGTAAAACGCCACTATAGTAGTCCCATGCAGCGAAACTCAATGTCAAAATGTATTCGTGTTGACCCGGGCAAAGGTCAATGCTCCAGTATAAGACAGATAGCTGTGTTAGAGGGATCCACCTTCTAAATGGAGGTAAAAATGTCGTTATTATTCAATAAATTCAAGAATATATCGAACGAGGAGACATCCGCCATAGGTTACCGTGGGCATATACATCCACATCGAATGACAATAGACAAGTTTTATTTCCCATAGACTACTGACCTATGCACACTTTCATTGGGAAACCACTGTTACTACATGTAACACTATATAAGGTACGTCGCCTTAATATTTTGGAGCGTTATGACCTGTAAAAGCGGCGTGAAGTCTGAGACAGATCGGAAAGAGGATCTATCTTCCACATATGAAAAAACTAATTATTCAATAGCTTCGTCTATATATCTTAAACATCTGATCAAATTCAACCACACTTTGATGTTCAAGTCTAGACCAAGAAATCTAGATAAGTTTGAATATAGAGTATTTATCTGATTACACTCGCACAGTTGCCAGTATCTGATGTGAATTTCCCCTTGTCCATTGTTGGCAGTGTAGCTGAGGTATGAGTCGTCGGATACGATGATATCATCACTATTTCGGTTTGGCATTCATGAAATCGATTGTTGGTATAAATGTTTGCAAGCTATCCCAACTAATCAATGTTAAAGGCATAATCGAGGAACCGAAGCCTGTCTTGAGTTTAACGGATGTACAACTGTTGTAGTGGATGCATTCATAAAGATTTCACTTCCCAAATTATGCATATTATTGTAAACACTGACAGAAGTAGAAGAATGGCATAATTTGAATGAAAAATTTGTGACCGATTACCATAGACGTTATAACAATGAAACAGGTATATGGGGTAATGTAGCAGGCGATCAACAATGAATCGCACGTTAAATACTTTATAAGTGCCATTAACACATTCAAGAATGTGGATATAGACATGACATACATAGGAAATCTAGTTAGGTAAACACGTGTATTTCCCAATTGTGCATCTTGTTGTAGACAATGAAATGAAATCTTCTCTACCTGATCTCTCCCAGATCATGATCATGGTCTTGCACCCTGATCTTGTGTTACGTCACAGTAGTAAGGGGCGTCAAACCGCCGGTAAACCGCTTTCTATTTAACAAGGGAGATATTTATCTCCACCTATGACCTTTGACCTCTATGACACTACAGAGTGACGTCAGGGTGACGAGGTTGACGTGATTCCCCCGACGGTTAAGGATAGTGTTTTCGCTAATGGAGTAGGTCAACCGGAAGTGACGAAATCAAAATCGATAATTGGCTATCTTTCACGAATGACTGGGGCTAGAGGTATGGGATTTTGACTAATGGAGGCCGTACAAAAAGGCGTCAGTTTGAAAATACAAGTGGCAACATCAAGGGTTCATCAGGGTGGAGGTAAGGTTATATCTCGCGAAT
>JAVTVY010018892.1:0-70185 GCA_036873755.1 Hanleya hanleyi | reverse complement strand
CACACACTTGGACTGGGTCACTGACCAGAAACAACTTTGACACTAAGACGAAGCACTATTAGGGTAGTTTCCAAACACTCTTTGGGTGAGAAATTGTTCCGCAGACAAAGGTCTGTTTTCCATAGCGGCAAAGACATCATTTATCTTCAGGACATTGCGGTTAAGGTCTATAATACAACCTTGGGTGAATAGGAAATCAAAACCCAAGAGCAAGTCATCCCAGATGGGAGCGACTACCAGATCCAAATGGAATGCTGCCCGTCGTTTCGTTACCGCGGAGGAAGGTTATATGTCAATATGTCGGCACCTCTTCTCACTTCCCTTATATGCGTTGTAATTTTTACCTGTATATGGCGAGATTCTACTGGTGGACGTTTCGTCCCCGAGGCCCGCCCCCTGTACAGACCTTTTGGTCTTAGATATATGTTGGCATGGTGGGAAGTTGATGCAGGGTCGACATCGGGCCTTACAGACTAGTTTTTGTGTATAATGCCTTCATTTTCATCTGACGACGATACCGTTCACCAATCCCCAGTGTACGAGTTGTCACAGCGACACAGCTCACCAATTACCAATATACGAGTTGTCAGAGCATTTCCATCATAGCTCTCTAGATTTGTATCTAATGCCGCTTATGCCGGTGATAGGGACCGTGTGGTCATGTCACTCAAGTTGCCACACGAACAGGTACAATAAAAGCGTACCTGAGATACAACACATATCACGAATCGTTAGATTCTTGGTATGTGCTTTAGAATTGGTTAACCAGAGAACTATACTGTGAAGTCATGTGGCTCTGTCAGTATGTCGGCACCTCTTCCCACTTCCCTTATATGCGTTGTAATTTTTACCTGTATATGGCGAGATTCTGCTGGTGGACGTTTCGTCCCCGAGGTCCGTCCCCTGTACAGACCTTTTGGTCTTTGATATATGTTGGCATTGTGGGAAGTTGATGCTGGGTCGACATCGGGCGTTACAGACTAGTCTTTTGTATTAAATGCCGTCATTTTCATCTGACGACAATATAGCTCCCCAATCCCCAGTGTATGAGTTGTCACAGCGACACAGCTCACCAATTACCAATATACGAGTTGTCAGAGCATTTCCATCATAGCTCTCTAGATTTGTATCTAATACCGCATATGCCGGTGCTAGGGGCCGTGTGGTCATGTCATCCAAGTTGCCACATGAGCAGGTACAATAAAAGCGTACCCGAGATACAACACATATCACGAATCGTTAGATTCTTGGTATGTGCTTTAGAATTGGGTAACCAGAAGACTATACTCTAAAGTCATGTGGCTCTGTCAGTATGTCGGCACCTCTTTCCACTTCCCTTATATGCGTTGTAATTTTTACCTGTATATGGCGAGATCCTGCTGGTGGACGTTTCGTCCCCGAGGCCCGCCCCCTGTACAGACCTTTTGGTCTTTGATATATGTTGCCATTTGTGGGAAGTTGATGCTGGGTCGACATCGGGCCTTATAGACTAGTCTTTTGTGTTAATTGTCGTCATTTACATCTGACGACGATACAGCTCACCAATCTCCAATGTACGAGTTGTCACAGCGAAACAGCTCACCAATTACCAGTATACGAGTTGTCAGAGTATTTCCATCATAGCGCTCTAGATTTGTATCTAATACCGCTTATACCGGTGCTAGGGGCCGTGTGGTCATGTCATTCAAGTTGTCACATGAACAGGTACAATAAAAGCGTACCTGAGATACAACGCATATCACGAATCACGAATCGTTAGATTCTTGGTATGTGCTTTAGAATTGTTTAACCAGAAGAATATCCTGTGAAGTCATGTGGCTCTGTCAGTATGTCGGCACCTCTTCCCACTTCCTTTATATGCGTTGTAATTTTTACCTGTATATGGCGAGATTCTGCTGGTGGATGTTTCGTCCCCGAGGCCCGCCCCCTGAACAGACCTTTTGGTTTTTGATATATGTTGGCATTGTGGAAAGTTGATGCTGGGTCGGCATCGGGCCTTATAGACTAGTCTTTTGTGTTAATGCCGTCATTTTCATCTGACGTCGATACAGCTCACCAATCCCCAGTGTACGAGTTGTCAAAGCGACACAGCTCACCAATTACCAATGTACGAGCTATCAGAGCATTTCCATCATAGCTCTCTAGATTTGTATCTAATACCGCTGATGCCGGTGCTAGGGGTCGTGTGGTCATGTCATCCAAGTTGTCACAAGAACAGGTACAATAAAAGCGTACCTGAAATACAACACATATCACGATTCGTTAGATTCTGGTAGGTGCTTTAGAATTGGTTAACCAAAAGACTATACTGTGAAGTCATGTGGCTCTGTCAGTATGTCGGCACCTCTTCCCACTTCCTTATATGCGTTGTAATCTATAGGATATCTTAGTATGTAACTATTCACTCTTTACCGTTATTGTATAAACTTCTCGAAGCCAACGCCTGAGTGGTTGATTCCGAAACTTCACGATTAACCCTACTAACCTACCGAACTTTCTACCCTATCTACGGAACGACAAGAACTTGAGAGCTGACACACCGTGACTTTGTGGTTTATCATATTGAGGTCATTTTGAGCCTATTGCATAATCCCCGAACAGAGGATCGTGGTTAAAATCAAAATGGAGGTCATGTCGGTTACCGGAAAAGGGACGTTTTCGTCATTTTTCTTCAAAATTCCTGCTTTTCTGCGAAGAAAAGTGGGCAAAAGCTATTTTATTTCACATCAGGTTATTATTTACTAATTTATCATGTAGGTTTTTTCGGCTTGAAGAACGGACAAATGAAATGTCCGTGAGCCTGAAGAGAGGTTTCACGAGATTTGCATTTCAGTCCAGAAATGTAGTGTAATATCCGGAGAGTTCCAGCTGCGGATGTCATGTGCATTCTTCGGTGCTGGATAATTACGTATTGTGTCGGTCTTCTGGGGTTCTAGTGAAACCTCAATCTTGGGGAAATATGTCCCAAATAAACCACTTTCAGTCGAGCAAAGTGGCATTTAGTGTGTTTCAGTTTAAATTTTGTTCTAGCGAAGACGCTTGAAAACCTGTTCAAGACGAGAGAGGTGGTCGTCAAAAGAAGCGAGACCACCATATCGTTGGCATAAGTAGGAATATTTCCTATTGTAGATCAGCCAGCAGGTGTTCCACAATTGTGACTGCTGCACTTGAAAAGCCAAACGGTATCTTTCTAAACTGACAGATTTTGGCCAACATCAGAGGCAAGAAATGCTGTTTTAAGATTTAATCGACTGTCCGTGTTAGTCGAATAACATACACGAACTAGTAAATGCCATTACGCTGATTGTAAGAAATCTACATTCATTAAGAAAACAAAAACTGATGGTTCTTGTCGGCATGGATCGTTTAAGCTTTTTGTTGAATATAACGCCACGAAGACTGTCCGAATTATGATGGCATGCCATCCACAGAAAATGTTTCCAAGTGATTCGAGAATTGCCCTATAAGAAATAAACTAGAAAAAGTGGACAGGAAGCTGACCATTAGTTTATGTTTCTAATCTAAACTTCACGACCAGCGCTTATGTCAAGGGAAACCGTTCACAGGAACTATTCATCTGAAATGAGACATATCTGATATAACTTAGCGGGTTAAAAATTTGTGTTGAACCTTTATACAATGGCGGTGTGTTGACTTTTCCCATAATTATCATCGTCATTCCGTGCTCAGTTGGAGAGTTCGGAAGTTGGTTGGGGATTGGACTAATCTGATATCCACTGCATGTACCTGCCCTTGGGAACTATCATAATCAACTGGAAGTATGAGTTTATATTTCGTGTAACTTTCACATCATCTGTATCGAATAAGAAAATAATTAAACAGTTCACTAAAACCGTATCATGACATTTAAAGGTGTATGCGCATGATGATATTTGTGTTGTGTTTGTTTATACACGTATAAGAAAGCCAACCTTCGAAGAGGAATTATCTGTCCATTGTCAATAGAAAAAATTATTTTGCTTAAAAAAATCCATGAAATTCCTGAATATATTATGATGTATTTAACATACTATCCACACACTAGAAATAAAGTTGAACGATATCTCACTGAATTTTATATCTAGATTAGTTTGCCAAATTCCGTGAGAAGTCAACGTAATGAAACATCGGAAAATGATACATACGTTATCTTAGCCAATCATACCGGCAATAGTTAATGGTGTTCCTTGAAAGGTTCTGGGAAATTTCAGAAAAACAGCGATTCTCTTAAAACTGGATGTCGTTCTGAGAGTTTGTTACCATGTCATTGAAATATGGAAGAAGAAGTCGCTAAATTTTCAAAAAACAATGTTACTGAGAAAACTCGGAAAACAACGAAAAACCAAACAACGAGTTTGAAATAAAAATTAACAAAATCCTCGAAACATGGTAGAAACCGCGTGTCACCGTAAGGTTGTCTATGATATTAGTCCGACGGCACTCAACGAGGAACATTTGGAACACACGTGACTGTAGAAATAGTAATATTTACAGGTATTTGTATTATTATTTGTATTCCTTTTCCTGGAGAGCATTGTTATTGTATACAAATCAGCAATGAAACTTAGCTGTACATATGAACAAAAGGGTCATTACACATTGCACTATCCATTTTCACACTGAAAATGCAGTTTATTTTTATATATTTCATTTACAATTTTAAGACGGTAAATATTTTCAGGTCCTTAAATTATCTACTATATATAGATCATCATTTCGAGTGGCCATTCATCTGATTTTTATCACAACCCATATGAAAAGAGCTTTATGAACTTTAGGGAGTTTCATATGGGTTTTCTTAAACGAGTGTGATAAAAATCCGATAAATGATCACGAGTGTGATGATTTATGTCCCGCATCACAATAATGTAGATCAATACCGGTAATCGAAATAAAATTTAAGGGTGTGATACAGATTTTTTATCTCATGGATGTATCACATTGCTTTGGCTGCTGTGATGTGAGAATATATAAATTTTTTTTTTTTACTGTTAAGACGCTTAATTTTCATCTTGAAATCCAGCAGATCCCCTAGTAGCACATTTAGGATATCCCATTCATCTATAGATCGTACAAATATATACACTGAAATCAATGCTACTGACATTGACATACGACTTAGTTCGATCGGGCAAAAGTAAAATATGTTGTAATACTATATCTGTGTATAACTCTCCACATATTTCACATACTAACAGTAATACGATTATACAGACTGGACCGTTTTGCTGGTGTTGTAGATGTTTTGGGTGTACCACACTGATCATCTCCAACTTCAGCAGTACACTGCACCATCCATCCGACTTTTCGACCAGTCTTACTCCATTTTTAAATGGTTCTATTGTGCTAGATATCAATATTTGTTTAAGTTTTCCCCTATTTTGAGGCATCTGAACATTTTTATGGGGCGATTCGACCGGATTTGAGAAAATCCATAATTCTCCATGTTATGGTCCCATACGCACATGGAAATGAACGCATATGTACTGCATATTACGTTGGACACACCGGTCCTCGTCAGATCACCGAAGTTAAGCAATGTTGAGCCCGGTCAATACTTGGATGGGTGACCGGATGCTGTACGGCTAGCCGCTGGGCTGATCAGTGTCCAGGACTGTGAGCACTCTCGTGTTCTGGCACATGTAGGCACCGTCGTGATATGACTGATACATTGTTGAAAACGACGCTAAATCCTTTTCACTCACTCACTCACCCTGGAAATGAACGCGATAAACTGCCTTAAGAATCAAGCTTGTTTAATGTTAGTCCACGTGTTAGTATTTAACATTTCAGCGAGTAATGGTGAAAGAAAGCAATTTATCGTCTTTGTTTCAATTTGAATTTGAAAGTCTCCTGTGTCTTTCTATGCCATCTTGTTGAATACTTCATATATATATTATTTAACCAGAGAATAAAAGTGAAAACGTAGTACACGTGATACTCCACCCTTATGCATTGTACAAGACACGCACTGTATTGTCTGTCTCCCAGATACCATGAAAATCGCCAAGATCACACCTATTTACAAAGCTGGAGAGAAGAATTTGTAAATAATTATCGACCCATATCAGTATTACCCTGTTTTAGTAAGATCCTTGAGAAATTAGTAGTTATAAGAATGCTAGATTTTCTGGAAGACAATAATATTCTGTGCTCCAACCAGTTTGGTTTTAGAGCTAATCATTCGACTTCCCTAGCTGTCCTATCATTGTACGAATACTTGGTATCTGCAAGGGAATCTAAAAAGTATAGCATTACCACTTTTCTCGACCTTTCAAAAGCGTTTGATACTGTGAACCACGATATTTTGTTGACTAAATTGGATTACTACGGGTTGCGAGGTATTTACAACGACTGGTTCCGAAGTTATTTAACATCACGATCCCAGTGCGTTTCATACAATAACACATTATCATAATTCAGACGTATTACTTGTGGAGTACCTCAAGGCTCAATTCTTGGCCCTATACTTTTCCTACTGTATATAAATGAAATTAACCGTGTTACACGACTACTTAATATTATCCTCTTTGCTGACGACACAAGTGTTACTTTGTCCGATAGTGATCCAAAACTGCTAGCCGACACCATGACAACTGAGTTGGACAAGCTAAACAACTGGTTCTCCTGTAATAAACTATCCCTGAATATTAAAAAGACGAAATTTATGTTCTTCAAACCTTCAAAGATGCAATTTTGCTGACGTACCCAAAATATCAATATGTGGAAATGAAATTGAACAAGTCTTTAACTTCAAATTTTTAGGTCTTCATTTCAATGATAGGCTAAATTGGGTAACACACATCGATGAAATACGTAAGAAACTTTCGAGAAATATTGCTGTAATCAATCATATCAAGTCCTGCCTAAATAAAACATCTGTGTACATTTTGTATTACTCACTGATCTATCCGTACTTATCCTACTGCAACAATGTCTGCGGAAATACGTACCCAACTCATCTTCAGCCACTGAAAATACTCCAAAAAAGAATCATTCGCATAATAGCTTCAACCGATAGACTCGCGCACACTGGCCCACTTTTCGTTAATTGAATATTTTGCCGATCACTGAACTAAATGACCATCTCACTCTGCTGCTCATTCATAAGTTCATTTTCTTTACCACACTTTTGCCTTTATCATTTCGGAACTTCTTCACAAAAATCTCATTCTATGAGGGTCAAAGGACCTCGAATAAGGAACAAGTTACCCCCTGGTTTAAAAACATTTTCATCCATTTCCATGTTTAAATCATCATCAAAATCGCACCATATCAACAATATTTATTCCCCCAGTGTGCTGCTCTAGTATTATCCATATAGATCAGTATCAATACATTAACCAAACATAGTTTGCTGATTGTCCGAGGATACGTGTTTGCTTTTATTTATATAATGTTCTCACCGCTTACATTCATATCAACATTCACCAGCTTTAACTTATATTCTTATGTATAATCGAATTGTTTCTACAGGGATAGAACAAGCCCTCTGGGGTTTTATTCCCGCCAACTGCATTTTACAACTATACATTGTACAATTATAGACGTTTTGGGGAATAAAATGCACCCCCGCGTACACAGAGGCAAACTATATATCATTTGAAAGCCGAGACTCTCTTCTTTCAGATGAGGTAGGATGTGGTGGTGAAAACTATTGCCGTATGCTAGAAAAATTAGGAAATACAAGAACCATTGGATTGCATCTATCTACTTTTAAAATGGGGGTATACGTATTAAAATGACTATATCTTCACTCGTGCCAGGCATAGGGAAAAATGGTTGGTGTCAATTGATTACGCAAAGGTTCTTCAATCGTCTAATATCAAAAAGTATTTTGATGGCATTGACCTGTGACGTCACAGAGGGGCCATCCCCAAAATACAATTAAATTGCGTCAAACGCACTAAAAACTATGTTAAAAGTTTTTTGTGGGTAAAATACTTCATTGTTAAATGGCCAAAATGGTTCTAATGTCGAACTTAGTCATCGGTCAAATACTTCGGCAAATCCTCAATTTATTGAGCGTCATTCACCATGGTATATTAGGTAAAAAACACTAACTACTGCATTAGAGGACGGGTTTCTCGGATGTCAGCCACCAAAAATAAATTAGTACCGTGATTTAGACATTCAGATTCATTGACGTCTTAGCTGTATATTGTTTTGTCAAACGTACAAATTAGTTTAGAATTGTAATAGGGGATCGTTTCAAAATATCCACAAAACATACGGGAAGACGCAGAGTGGCACAAATTACAAAATTGGCGAAGAGTGCTGTGAGCATCAGTTTTTACATGAATTATTTATCTAATTTTCTGACGGCATTAAATAGAGCACTGCAATACAAGAACTTGTCTATAAACATACCCACTCTCCTGGTATTTCCCGACCCCACAACAGCATGAGTACAGGAGTTTTATTATAACATCACTATGTTAGACGAGCGGCGTTTTGCAAAAAACCCCGCCTTATTTTAGGAGTAAAAATGCACCCCTCCCCCGTACACACGGCCACATCCTATGTCATTTGAAAGCTTATTTAGTGTACTTTTTTGTTAGACCGGATGTGGTCTTGAAATATATTGCCGTAAGGTAAAAAAATTCATTCAAACGAACCAGTATCGAGTCTTATCGTCACGAAAAAAGAAAGGGGGTGAGTTTGCTTCAGTGTTAATAACTTTATTCATTTTACACCAAAGCACAGTATTGAGGTAGCAATTTTCTCTCCATTAAACAGGGAATCGATTGATAACAAATTTGTTAAGCTATCTTGCACCATGACGTCACTCGGGAGTCCTCTCCAAATTCTTAATGAAATATTTTCTAAATACACAATTATGGTTCTTTACTAAGTTATTCAATGTAATGAAATTCACATAATTGTGTCAAGTTATTGCCACCGGTACTGTGTATCATTGCATGAAAATTACAGGCTATACAAGGTTTCTCACTACCATAGAGAATAGAATATGTGAACAGAAAGTATCTGTCAAAATCATACATTTCCAATGTCTACTAACTGTTTATCTAAGATTGTCAAACACCTGACTTCAGCAATACTTGATAAAAATGTTGTATGATTTTATATGTATATTTCACTGATTTCTTTTATCTCTTGTTAATTTTAAAGCAATATCAAAGGTTATCTTGATTATCATTGTGGAAATTTCATCTCATAATTACTATTGCAATTGCAATGTTTTCGCACAGTATGTTCTTGGTAATCTACCACTTTTAATAAGATTTGTGGATACAGTGTTCTTTACAGGTCACTGATTTTCGATCTCTTCAAAATTTCAAAACTATTTAAGGGGTCATCTAAAATTAACATTAAAATTGTCACATCAACAGTATGTTCTTGGAAACCTACTTGTAGGATTTAATATCACACAGGAAAATGCCCACAAACATACCCACTCTCCAGATATGTTCTGACCCTACAACAGCCTGACTATAGGACATCACTATATGTATTCATGTACCTCAAAGCAGTTGTTTCGGATATTTTGGGGAGTATATCTTCTGTATATCCCAAGCATAACTCTCAACAAGGGTCAAGCTTAATCATCAATACAATTAATATTAATGATATATAATCTCCAATATTATGATCTCGCTTGTCCGCACATATGTGCTGCTATACAGTATTATTACGGTTTGTTGATGGTGTCAGGGCTGAATTATCGCTTCTGGTGATGTTTCTCCTGTAGCGCTGTTTATTAGCACTGTTTCTTCCCTATTGTCGTTTGTAGTTTCCAAGATCCATAAGGTCCTTCTGGAGTTCTGTAGGTATTGAAATATATCAATCTCAATTCGAGATTTATCTGCTTTGACCCATTCCATATGTATGCTGTTTCGTTCAATGTCTTTAATGAACTTGTAAAAAGGGCTACATTATCAAGCGCCTCCACTCGAATTTTCTCAAATTTGATTATACATATCGCATCCTAATAGCGTTACTGGAGTGTTTCGATCCTGAATATGGATGCTATCTACAAGTGGCCATATGCTCACCTTGTTCGTATGTCTTTCGTATAACGATTCTGGCATGATGCGAGACATACAATACCGCTGAGATCAATAGTAGTGTTAAAGTAGTACGAATACTCTTCATCAGCCGTGCCTATACGAATTCCTAGCTCCTGTTAACGACGGACCTCCAGTACAGAAGAGAGACAACAATAATGACGACTTGGCCCCAATATAAGAAACAGCGCTGTTTAAGAAAACACATGAAATGTGTAAATCCGATAAAATCGAATTGAGACTAGTATTTTTCAATACCTACAAAAGATCATCAGCGAAAATCTTGTCCCGACACCTCTGATAATAAAACAGTAATAATTCTGTACAAAACTTGGGCCTTATGTACCCTGAAAACCACAGTACGAAACAGAATAAGAGAGATAATAATATTGGAGATTATATATCATAAATATTAATAGGATAGTCCCGAGATGGAAGTCTCTAACGACAAAAGGCGAGACACGACTTTATGATCCATGTGGCGTCACGTCGAGGTTAGGCAGCGAACCATTTCTTAACATTGGAATGCTGTATTATTTTATGCACGGACATGTACATGCGATGATTTGTGTTTGCAAATGCCTCTTTAACTCCGAGACAATAACATCTTCAAAATTGTTAGGATATTTTGTATTTTGAAAGCCACAATGCTAATTATTTTCCGGGTTTTTAGTAAAGCCAATGTTAAAGTATTACCCAGTGCCTAACCTTGACCTGGCGTCACGTGGGCAATGGCGCCAGGATGTGAGTATGCCTTCTCCGAGGGTTCTCTGCTGAAAATGGAGTTCGCCAAGGAGGAATTCTGTCTCCTCTATTCTTTAATGTCTACATACATGAACTCGACATAAAAATATCTCGGTCCAATTTAGGATGTAATGTAGCCGGAGTTTTCTTCAGTCACGCTGAGGACTTCTGCCTTATTAGTCCCTCTGCTAAGGGCCTTTAGAATCCACTTGATATATGATATTTTTGCGACTGACAATAATATTGCCTTCATCATTAAGAAATGCTTATGCATGTGTTTTCGTCCAATAAAGTTCAATGACCTGAGAGCACACTCTGTTAAACTGTCTGGCTCACAGCTGAATTACGTTGACAACGCCAGTAGTATATAGCCGTGATTACAGGTCCCATTGACCTCATTTCGACCTCATTTCAAGGTCACAGAGGTCAAGTGCAGTATAGTTCCGGCAGAAAGACCAAAAAGCTACCTCCAGCACAGGAGAGTTCCAAATTTGCATATCACGTGACCCAGGTCAAAGATGTATTCATCCGCGGTGATGCGGTCATGTCTGACGGTGATTCGGTCGCGGGAAAAACCTTCCGCGGAGAAAAAGTAGTCCCTTGATAAAATGGTCCGATTGGGTCGAGTGAGGTATCAAAGTGAAGCTTATGTGAAGGGGCATCTAATGGGCTGGGTGTGGGGTTGACATAGCGGCATTCTGCGCATGCGCGGTGGCCCAAGGGTATGGAAATAGCCGTTTTGGAGCTAGCGAAGCCAATAATGGGCCGATGGGGTCGAGTGAGGTATCAAAGTGAAGCTTATGTGAAGGGGCATCTGACTGGACTAGCGGATTGAAATAGCGGCATTCTGCGCATGCGCGGTGGCCCAAGGGTATGAAAATAGACGTTTTGGAGCTAGGGAAGCCAATAATGGTCCGATTGGGTCGAGTGAGGTATCAAAGTGAAGCCTAGGTGAAGGGGGTATTTGATGGCTGGGTGGATGCATGTAAAAATTTTCCTGAAAAAAAACAACCGGAACTCGGACTTTATCGAAAAATCCGGGAAAATACCTATATGGGGTATGGGGGGTATATAGATCGCCGGGCTTAACGGGGCTTGCCTATCAATAGAGTTATCTCCCCCTAGTTCCAGGGTGGGTGTATGTAAAAATTTTCCTGAAAAAATACGGAACACGGACTTTATCCTAAATTACGTGAAAATACCTATATGGGGTATGGGGGGGTATAGGACCATCCTGGGAAACCTACTTCTCGACATTTGCGGTATGGGTTGTGGGATCTCGTTTTCTTAGTCTCGTCATTTAGAACATGATAGGAAGTGTCCCGGCACGAATCGGTGAAATTTTTGAAAAAGTACGATATAGCTCCATATAGTCCCATACTGGGGGTATAGGATCAATGTTTGTCCCCCTGGGAAACGTACTTCTATACATTTGCGGTAGGGTTGTGGGGTCTCGTTTTACTGGTCTCGTCATTTAGAACATGATAGGAAGTGTCCCCGTGCGAATCGGTGAAATTTTTGAAAAAGTACGATATAGCCCCATATAGACATATATATATAAATATATATTCCCATACTGGAGGTATAGGACCGATGTTTGTCCCACTGGGAAACCGACTTCTATACATTTGCGGTAGGGTTGTGGGGTCTCGTTTTTCACGTCTCGACATTTAGAACATCATAGCAAGGGTCGCGGAGCGAATCGGTGAAATTTTTGAAAAAAGTCACCAGGGCCTGGGTAGGCCCATATGCCTATACTGCATGGCTATGGGTGTATAGGGCCATACGGGGTGGACATGTTGGAGTCTAGGTGAGTCCCTAATGATCCGATGATGTCGTATGAGGTCTTATTTTGAAGCTCTCGTGTAGGAGCACTTGACTACACTAATGGTCCGTCCGTGTTCAATAGTCTGCGCATGCGCAGCCTCGCCCGTAGTATAGAAAGTAGGCATTTTGGGGGATATGTGGGTGTGTGTTTGGGTTAGAGATGGGCTATTCACGGTTCGAATGGGTCGTGTGAGGTATCAATGTGAAGCTTGTGTGGGGTAGAGTCAGAATGGTGTGTTTCTGAATGCAAGTTGCGTTAATCTGCGCATGCGCAGTTGGTTGTAGTAAGTAAAGTGGCCATTTTGGGGCAGTGAAGGAAGGTATTTGGGGTCGAGATGGTCTATTCACGGTTCGAATGCGTCATGGAAGGTGTCATCTTGTAGTTCTCGGGGTGTACATTCCGATTTGAGGGATGTTCCTGTCATCTGTGACGTCATCAGTGACGTCATCGGTACGAGTAGTAGCGAAAGTGGCCATTTTCGGGCAGTACATGAAGGTATTTGGGGTCGAGATGGGCTATTCACGGTTCGAATGCGTCCTGGAAGGTGTCATTTTGTAGCTCTCGAGGTGTACATTCCGAGTTGAGGCATGTCCGAAGCATCTGTGACGTCATTGTTGACGTCATCAGTAGGAGTAGTAGCTAAAGTGGACATTTTGGGGCAGTGAAGGAAGGTATTCGGAGTAGAGAGGAACCATCCTTGGTCCGAATGGGTCCTGGGAGGTGTCATGTTGTAGCTCTCGGGGTGTACATTCCGAGTTGAGGGATATCCACAGCATCTGTGACGTCATTGGTGACGTCATCAGTACGAGTAGTAGCGAAAGTGGGCATCTTTTAGCAGTGAAGGATGTTATTTGGTGTAGAGATGGACCATCCGCGGTGCGAATGCGTCGTGTGAGGTGTCATCTTGTAGCAACGCCCACCAAAGCCATTCTTAATGCTTCAACGTCCTGGTGAAATAGCCCAAAAGCTCTGATATTCCATGGAAATGTCACTAATTCTTCGAAATGCAGTGACGCCCGTCAACGCTCATAGTTACGCCTTAACGCTCTAGCATAACACCATGATATAGACCGGAGAGAGAACAACAACAACAACAAGGATGACACATGAGAGAACAACAAAAACAGCAATTTTTTTTTTTATATAGTTTATTTTCCCCTCCATCATAACATACCCACGCTGGGGGAGCCGCGTTGGGTATGTTTACAATTCAAGAAAGACTCTTGTCCAATCAGAGACCGCCATTTGCATGTCATGTTCGTTCTTGCCCGTTAGATGTATTCTTGTCCAATCAAAAGTCGCCATTTCAGAGAGTTCCGTCTTCGGCCATGTTCTCTCTGAACCGCTTGTTCTAATCATCGTCAGGCAGGCCTGGATATTCATCGGGCAGCATGTCCTGAAACAGTTGTTTGCGCATTCTAATCGCATTTTCCAGGGCCTCGGTGGGTGGTAACCCCATATCCTCTTCCAAGTGACGCTTGGTCTTCATGATGGACCTGTGCGTGGGGTCCCCTTTCATTTCAAGCGGTAGTAAGGTATACTGTTCATAGATCGCCATGGCTGTTTCCCTGATGCGGGGGCGCATTTGGGTGTACGTCTGTTGTAAATTATCCTCTCCGGCGTCCTCGATCGCTTCAGCGTGAGTATTGATAGCTGCTGTCACAATACGATCCCAGAAGGTAGGTTCTGTCTCACTTTCCTGGGATGAAGGCTGATTCTCTGAGGTCAAGCTCTCCATATCAGTAGATAGACTGTCAACCATCTTGGATTCGGTATCAGTCGATGCACTCTCATCAATCTCTGTATCAGTATCTGCCTCAACGGGCTCCTCGGCGTCTTCAGTCCCATGTATATTTTTCTGGTGTCGCATCATATCGTAATGTCTGGTGAACGTGCGTTCACTCAGAACAAGTATAAGCCATGTTGACGGTTGAACGTCGACTGTGCGTGTTTTGGGAATACGCTCGCTTTTATAGACAGTAACGCCCATCAACGCTTAGCCCAACGCTTCAACGCCCTGGTGAATTAGCTCAGAAGCTCTGATTTCATGGAATTGACACCAATTCATCGAAATGCAGTGACGCCCGTCAACGCCCGTCGTTACGCCTTAACGCTCGTCTCAACGCTTTAACACATTTTCTTAATGCTTTAACGTTGTTTAATGATGCGTTCGAACAAATGCTTCTTTTGTGCTATTGCTCTGACATACGCCGCTTTCCAGTTCATGCCCGAGGTTTTCAACATCGACGCTGTTCTTTCAATTTCCATATGGACTGGGTCCTTATCCAACAATTTCATATGGGCCAGTAAGTCGACATACTGCTGACGTACAGCCCGTCGTAGTCTGGGTGCCAATCTGTTATGGGCTAAAATTGCAGCTTCCTCTTTCGAATACCCTTTGCGTTGAAACTTGTTTCCTGTGGCCTCCAACATCCCGCCCATCTCGGCGTCCATACTTTCGTTAAACAAATCCTTCCATAGCCTCGAGTTCACATTATGTTCTTCAACCTCGGGTTGGGCCTTCACGGTTGGGTGATATTCCGGGACTGATGGTATGAAGCGGACCCGCTGTATGGGGGTGGGCTGCTGCTGCTGCTGCTCTGCCAGGAGTGGACTCGGCGGATGGTGTAGGGGTATATGCCGTTGTGGTGATTCCTCGCCGGGTAACAGGTGGGTCGTCAGCCGACGATCTTCGGGGGTATGGGCTTTTAAATCTACGAACAGGTAGCCGTACGGACGAATTGTCGCTTCTTGAAACGCCCGCATAAAATGGTCAATGTTCTGAGGATAAATTCGACTACCAAACACACGGATTTGTGCTCTGTCAATGGGATTGGAGAACAACACAAAGTATTGGCAGTTCAAGGCAATATCTCTGGACGCCTTCCCTTGAGGAAAGAGATTCTGAGTCAAATAGATGACGGACAGATTGCGATGATGGGACCCTTTGGTGAATAGGTCGGCGATTTTCGAATTGTCCTTGGCCGCACTCATCAGATCATCGAGCACTACCACGTTGGTCTGCTCGGAATCGAAGTAATAGGGTTCGTCTATGTCGTGAGGAATTCCTGGGACAAAGCTCACATTCTGTAACCTTGTAGTTTCGTAGGCGGGCTGCCATTGGCTATAACACCAAACAACACGTGTCGGAGCTGGGGTTGCCACACCTCCCTCTAAGAACTTCATCACCCAGGATGTCTTTCCACACCCTGTAGGGCCGCTCACCGTCATCGTATAGGGATGCTCTACTGCTCTTGTTGGACCTATAGCGGGACTCGGCTGTGTCTCTTGGTTGTGTTTGCGTTGAATGTGCCTGAGCATACTATCGCGACGAGAGAATGCTCTCTCACAGAACGTACACGTACACGACATGTTCATCAGTCGACCAATACATATGGACTGATGATGGACACATGTTCATTCCTATATTTAAAGACTCTACCACCACCACACACACCACCACCGACTCCACCAACACCACCACCGCACACCACCAACACCACCACCAACGCCCCCAACGCCACCATCAACGCCACCAACGCCACCACCAACGCCACCAACGCCACCATCAACGCCACCAACGCCACCAACGCCACCACCAACGTCACCAACGCCACAACCGGGCGTCAACGCCCGGTGGTGGTGGTGGTGGGGGTGGTGGTGGTGGTGGTGGTGGTGGCCGGACCTGACCTTTGCGCGCCGGGGTCAAAGGTCAGTAGCGTTGGTGGCGTTGGTGGTGGCGTTGGTGGCGTTGATGGTGGCGTTGATGGCGTTGGTGGTGGTGTTGGTGGCGTGCGGTGGTGGTGTTGGTGGAGTCGGTGGTGGTGTGTGTGGTGGTGGTAGAGTCTTTAAATATAGGAATGAACATGTGTCCATCATCAGTCCATATGTATTGGTCGACTGATGAACATGTGTACGTGTACGTTCTGTGAGAGAGCATTCTCTCGTCGCGATAGTATGCTCAGTCCCGCTATAGGTCCAACAAGAGCAGTAGAGCATCCCTATACGATGACGGTGAGCGGCCCTACAGGGTGTGGAAAGACATCCTGGGTGATGAAGTTCTTAGAGGGAGGTGTGGCAACCCCAGCTCCGACACGTGTTGTTTGATGTTATAGCCAATGGCAGCCCGCCTACGAAACTACAAGGTTACAGAATGTGAGCTTTGTCCCAGGAATTCCTCACGACATAGACGAACCCTATTACTTCGATTCCGAGCAGACCAACGTGGTAGCGCTCGATGATCTGATGAGTGCGGCCAAGGACAATTCGAAAATCGCCGACCTATTCACCAAAGGGTCCCATCATCGCAATCTATCCGTCATCTATTTGACTCAGAATCTCTTTCCTCAAGGGAAGGCGTCCAGAGATATTGCCTTGAACTGCCAATACTTTGTGTTGTTCTCCAATCCCATTGACAGAGCACAAATCCGTGTTTGGTAGTCGAATTTATCCTCAGAACATTGACCATTTTATGCGGGCGTTTCAAGAAGCGACAATTCGTCCGTACGGCTACCTGTTCGTAGATTTAAAAGCCCATACCCCCGAAGATCGTCGGCTGACGACCCACCTGTTACCCGGCGAGGAATCACCGCAGCGTCATATACCCCTACACCATCCGCCGAGTCCACTCCTGGCAGAGCAGCAGCAGCAACCCACCCCCATACAGCGGGTCCGCTTCATACCATCAGTCCCGGAATATCACCCAACCGTGAAGGCCCAACCCGAGGTTGAAGAACATAATGTGAACTCGAGGCTATGGAAGGATTTGTTCAAAGAAAGTATGGACGCCGAGATGGGCGAGACGTTGAGGGCCACAGAAAACAAGTTTCAACACAAAGGATATTCGAAAAAAGAAGCTGCAATTTTAGCCCATAACAGATTGGCACCCAGACTACGACGGGCTTTACGTCAGCAGTATGTCGACTTACTGACCCATATGAAATTGTTGGATAAGGACCCAGTCCATATGGAAATTGAAAGAACAGCGTCGATGTTGAAAACCTCGGGCATGAACTGGAAAGCGGCGTATGTCAGAGCAATAGCACAAAAGAAGCATTTGTTCGAACGCATCATTAAACAACGTTAAAGCATTAAGAAAGTGTGTTAAAGCGTTGAGACGAGCGTTAAGGCGTAACGACGGGCGTTGACGGGCGTCACTGCATTTCGATGAATTGATGTCAATTCCATGAAATCAGAGCTTCTGAGCTAATTCACCAGGGCGTTGAAGCGTTGAGCTAAGCGTTGATGACCGTTACTGTCTATAAAAGCGAGCGTATTCCCAAAACACGCACAGTCGACGTTCAACCGTCAACATGGCTTATACTTGTTCTGAGTGTGAACGCACGTTCACCAGACATTACGATATGATGCGACACCAGAAAAATATACATGGGACTGAAGACGCCGAGGAGCCCGTTGAGGCAGATACTGATACAGAGATTGATGAGAGTGCATCGACTGATACCGAATCCAAGATGGCTGACAGTCTATCTACTGATATGGAGAGCTTGACCTCAGAGAATCAGCCTTCATCCCAGGAAAGTGAGGCAGAACCTACCTTCTGGGATCGTATTGTGACAGCAGCTATCAATACTCACGCTGAAGCGATCGAGGACGCCGGAGAGGATAATTTACAACAGACGTACACCCAAATGCGCCCCCGCATCAGGAAAACAGCCATGGCGATCTATGAACAGTATACCTTGCTACCGCTTGAAATGAAAGGGGACCCCACGCACAGGTCCATCATGAAGACCAAGCGTCACTTGGAAGAGGATATGGGTTTACCACCCACCGAGGCCCTGGAAAATGCGATTAGAATGCGCAAACAACTGTTTCAGGACATGCTGCCCGATGAATATCCAGGCCTGCCTGACGATGATTAGAACAAACGGTTCAGAGCGAACATGGCCGAAGACGGAACTCTCTGAAATGGCGACTTTTGATTGGACAAGAATACATCTAACGGGCAAGAACGAACATGACATGCAAATGGCGGTCTCTGATTGGACAAGAGTCTTTCTTGAATTGTAAACATACCCAACGCGGCTCCCCAGCGAGGGTATGTTATGATGGAGGGGAAAATAAACTATATGAAAAAAAAAATTGCTGTTTTTGTTGTTCTCTCATGTGTCATCCTTGTTGTTGTTGTTGTTCTCTCTCCGGTCTATATCATGGTGTTATGCTAGAGCGTTAAGGCGTAACTATGAGCGTTGACGGGCGTCACGGCATTTCCAATGAATTAATGACAATTCCATGAAAATCAGAGCTTTTGGGCTAATTCACCAGGGCGTTGAAGCGTTGAGTTTGGCGTTGGCGGGCGTTGCTACAAGATGACACCTCACACGACGCATTCGGACTAAGGATGATCCCTCTCTACACCAAATACCTTCCTTCACCGCCCCAAAATGTCCACTTTCGCTACTACTCGTATCAATGATGGCCCCTCTGGGCCCCAAAACAGCCTCCCAGCGCTATTTACCTACTGCGCATGCGCGGAATGTTGAAAACAAACAACACACTAGTGTAGGCGCATGCTCCTCCATGTATGCATTGCATTGATACCTCACTCGACTCCATCGGACCACTAGTGGTCCACCTAGACCCCAAAACGTCTATTTCCATACACTTTCTCCACTGCGCATGCGCAGAATGACGTCAGTTTTACGTCACAGCCATACCTTCGGATGCTCCCTCACCACTGCTTTACAATGATACCTCACTCGACTCCATCGGACCATTCGTGGCTCACCTCGACCGCAAAAACCTCTAGCGGGGCCCATACAGGGTCCAGTTTTCGACACTACATGACCACATCCCGACAAAATGCCCAGTTTTCGACACCGGCCGTGCCGCCATCTTGAACCAGAAGACAGACGCCGCCATCTTGGATATGTCCCATAATGCACCGGGTCAAAATACGCGATTCTGATTGTCTGATGTCCAGAGGTCACGCCCCATTCACCCAAACCGGAAGTGACGTCATACCCCTCATTTTACATGCACCCATCCACTGCCCCTTCACATAAGCTTCACTTTGATACCTCACTCGACCCAATCGGACCATTATTGGCTCCCCTAGCTCCAAAATGTCTATTTTCATACCCTTTGGTCACCGCGCATGCGCAGAATGCCGATATTTCAACCCCACACCCAGCCCATCAGATGCCCCTTCACGAATGCTTCACTTGGATACCTCACTCGACCCCATTGGACCATTAGTGGCTCCCCTAGCTCCAAAACGTCTATTTTCATACCCTTGGGCACCGCGCATGCGCAGAATGCCGATATTTCAACCCCACACCCAGTCCATCAGATGCCTCTTCACGAATGCTTCACTTTGATACCTCACTCGACCCCATCGGTCCATTAGGGGCTCCCCTAGCTCCAAAACGTCTATTTTCATGCCCTTTGATCACCGCGCATGCGCAGAATGCCGCTATTTCAACCCCACACCCAGCCCATTAGATGCCCCTTCACGTAAGCTTCACTTGGATACCTCACTCGACCCCATTGGTCCATTAGTGGCTCCCCTAGCTCCAACACGGCTATTTCCATACCCTTGGGCCACCGCGCATGCGCAGAATGCCGCTATTTCAACCCCATACCCAGACCATCAAATGCCCCTTCACATAAGCTTCACTTTGATACCTCACTCGACCCCATTGGTCCATTAGTGGCTCCCCTAGCTCCAACACGGCTATTTCCATACGCTTGGTCTACACGAGTTGTCTCACTTGGAGCTATATACAGACCTCTTTGACTTTTTTCAAAAATTTCACCGATTCGCTCCGCAACACTTCCCATAATGTTCTACATGATGAGACTAAGATAATAAATCCAAACAGCCATACCGCAAATGTATAGAAGTAAGTTTCCCATTAGATTCAACATGGACCAGTGCACCAGTATGTGCCGAAGATTTATATATCATATTGTTTCAGCCCCCCCAAATTTTGACGGCCGGCAAAAAAAAAAAACAAACAACAAACAAACAAACGAAAAAAAGAAAGAAATAAAGAAAAAGAAAGTTAACATAGCATAGAAGATCACGTATATTATTCAATTAATACATGAGAAGTAAACTTATCACCGCCAGTGCATACCATTAGGCCTAAAATAAGATTGCAATTGATCAGTGACCTAAGCCATAGATTGACGATTTCGGGTTCAAATCTTTTGCGATCGTCTCCGAGAATGGAATAGTGTGCTCCAATTCCAATCAAATACTGCCTATTTGGGTGAAAAAAATCAAAACTCCAGTTGAGCATAATTTTTCGTAAATCTTTCACTATTAAGTTGTTTTGTTTTTCAATTGAGATCCCGGTCATTTGTTCAGTATTTCTTTATTCACAAACAAGAGATACAAACTCTCAACTACTTTTCATATATAGGAACTCTAGAAATAAACCTACTGTCTGTCCCAGATAATATATCCCAGACGTTTTCGGTGATATTTCGGAGACAATTTATCGTACAACATTGAAAATTCCCACAGTATATAAACTATAAAACATTAATTTTATTCCTGTCTTTCATTAGAATCTGTTGAGAATCGACGAAAATCACCAATACCATGTTATTTTGGGGCCAACATGACTTTGATCTGCCAATGCAGGCATGACTTTATGACGTCAAAAATATAACTCACAAATCTCCCATCTAATTTTTGTTTTTCGCGATTTATGGAGAACCACTGGAAGGATTTTGGTGATACTTTGAAATAAATTTAGTATTTTTTTCTACTGTGTGAAGCTTCAATGCTGTCCGATAAACAATCTCGCCCCAGAACTCACTTTAGCTGAGTTCCGCCAATACGGAAATAGCCAAACGTGAGATTGGTCCGATAAATTGTCCGAGACATATCGCCGAAAACGTCTGAGATATATTATCCGGGACAGACAGTAGACCTGAAGTCACTGTTTAATAACTGGTGTAAATATGGTAAATATGGATAAGTTTTCCTACTATTCCAAGAAAGGTCCACTAAGCTAACAGTTTTGATAAGTTCGACAACTGTAGGTACAAAATAGCCGTTATCATCGATTAACAATATTTCCTATGTTAAAAAGATAGCAAAGGCAACCCAATTAATGAACCAGAGCTCATGTGCTCAGTCACGCATCAATGCAGCCATTCCGCTGCTATCGGGACAGGATAGTATTGTCTAAGGATTAACTTGAATTATAGTGCAAACCCGAGACTGAATGATCATTTCAGCTTGTAACGTTTATCAATGTAGTGATCGTCATTGTTATGAGACATTTTGGAATAAATCAAATTTCAGTTGTTACAATGTTATACCACTCAGATGCTTCCAGAGAGTGCCAATTTACCATCAAGTTTCAAAAAAAAATCTTAAGCTGCGAGGGGGGATACCCCCCCTCTCACACTCTCCCCCTCTCAAGCCCCCCCAAACCTGATAACTTGTCTACGCCCTTGATAAGGTGTAATATTCCAGTCAACCGAAAGTAATCGTTGTGTTTAAACGTATTTTCAGTCACAGAAAGTTAATTCACCCATGAGTAGGCAAGTATATGCACATGCATGGCAGTCCATTGCTGAACTCTCTCCACTTCGATTCGATTCGAGTTTCCAACGGAGCTCAATTTTACGTTTCGTTCACTTCGAATAAGCTAAACTTATGGTGGCCGAGAGGGGCCATCGAGCATCGCCCTTGAAACAGTTTGGTCGATATTGCGATGCGATAATGCGATATTGCGATACAATAACGCGAAAACGCGATATTGCGATAATCGCGTTATTTTTGCGCGATAATGAGCGATATTGTGAAATATCGCGTTATAATGCGCGATAATCGCGTTAAAATTGCGCGATAATCGCGTTAAAATTACGCGATAATCGCGTTAAAATTACGCGATAATCGCGTTAGAATTGCGCGATGATCGCGTTATAATTGCGCGATAATCGCGCGATAATGTGAAATATCGCGTTATTTTGAAAAGTAATATGAGTAGTATAGAAAAGACCGATCCATTATCATTTTTGAGGCTGAGGCGTGGGGCTGTAGCGTGACGTGGCGATGACGACACGGATGGCGACGTGGCGATGACGTCAAGGATAACGTCACATCCTGTCAAATGACTTCCGGAGACACTCGGGTCACTTCCTATGACATCATTTCGAGTCACGTGACGGTCCAGCAAGATTTATTTGCATGACCCCAGTGACTTCCAATGTTAATCTTCGGGGAGCGCACGTCAGTTATAGCTGTGTCAGTTATAGCTATAAGTCGTTTTGCCATGACATTTATAGCCGTATATAGCTGTACGTTACAAACCTTGTAACTTAATGATAACTTATGGTCAGGCAAAATGTAACGTAAAGTTTACAAATGCCTGGCAAAGGTAGATAATCGCATAGAGGTAATCGGCCATAGGGCCCTAACCCTAACCCTAACCCTTTTTGGGCCAGGAGAGGGAGGTAACTCTACCAGGGATGAGCTGCTCGCCTATCGATACCATATAAAGTCCGTCTTTTCCGCACGTGGGGGGTTATGTATTCCGCTTTTTACTACCGGGGAAAGCATACACCCGCTAACCCAATCTGCATATCTCGGCAGTCCGCTGGGAACCATATTAACCCCTCTAGATTTGATTGATAGGGTTATTTTAGAGGTAAAGTCCGTGTTTCATTTCGGAGACAACATGCATCCACCCATGACCTGATCAGCCTGGAGGCGCGCTTCACATGGATACCATCCCCGAAACTGTACGCCCACTATGGGCCCACCTCGACCCCAAAACGTCCATTCCCATACTCTGCGCTGCTTTCACTCCACACCAGTCTAGTTGGACGCTACCTCATGAGAGCTTCAACTGATACGCTCCCCGACCCATTCGCAGCATTATGGGTTCATCTCGACCCCAAAACGTCCCTTCCAGTGCCCTTTTCTCCACAATTCTCTGTCTGCGCATAAGCAGAATGTTGAAAACTGACGACACACTAGTCCAGTCGGACGCTCCCACGTGAGCTTCACGATGACACCTCCCACGGCCCAATTGGATCGCTATTGATCCACCTAGACCCCCGTCCATCCAAATACACCTTTTCTATTGCGCACGCGCAGATAGACAATATTTCCTCCCTACACTCATCCAGTTAGACCCTGCTTCAAACGGATACCTCACACAACAAAATCGGACCACCATGGGTCCACCTAGACCCCAAAACGTCCACCTGGATCTGCACTTTTCAACAAAATCAACGCATGGCTTCGAGACCCCTCCCATCGTGTTATACAGGTCGAGACGAAGAAAACAAGCGCCACACCCCATACCACAAATGTCCATGAGTGGGTTCCCATTGGGACTAACATTGTCCATTGCGCCAGAATGGACATAACATGTCCAACCCAGATCTGCCTGAACTTTTCATCGAAAGTCAACCCCTGGCCTCGAGACCCACTCATCGTGTTCTACACCGCGAGACAAAAACAAGAAGGTGCCACAACCCATACTAAAATACGCAAAAAAATATGACCACTCCTATCCCATGCATGTATGAGATTAACATTGGAAGTTACTGTGGTCTTATGTAGGGGCAGAACACTCTTACTGGGCCGTCACGTGACCGAAAGTGACGTCGCAAGAAGTGACCCGGATGTCGCGTTACCGGTGCGACCTTAGACCCGTATTTCACCGGATGTGACGTTGTGGTGACGTCATCGTGACGTTACCTCCGCATCAGCCTTACTCCTCAGCCTTAAAAATACTAATGAATTTGCCGTCTGTCTACTATTCAGGTAACGTTGATTTCCTCCACGGGGGAAATTAATCAGATCCGCGGAGGAAATATTACATCCACGGAGGAAATTATATTGGGTGTTTTTTCAAGAATTGCGTAGGTTTTTCTTCGACTTTCTCTGTTTTTACTTCCTTGAACACGGAAAATTCGAAGAATATTGCTATGAATTCTCTGAAAATTCTGTTGATTCCATACACAGAAAACCTAGAAAATTAAGTTGGTTTCATCGGAAATACAAGAAAAACATAGGAAATCGAAATAAAACGACAATGGCCCTAATGGGCCACCGTGCATACATGCACTCCCCGAAGATCAACATTGGAAGTCAAAGGGGTCTTATGTACGGGCAAATAACTCTTGCTGGACCGTCACGTGACCCGAAATCATGTCATAGGAAGTGACCCGGGTGTCACCGGAAGTCATGTGACAGGATGTCACGTCATCCGTGACGTCATCGCCAAGTCGCCATCCGTGACGTCATAAATGATAATGAATCGGTCTTTTCTATACTACTCATATTATCGCGCAATTATAAAGCAATTATCGCGCAATTATAACGCCATATTTTCCATTATCGCTCATTATCACGTGATTATCGCGCAAAACTAACGGGATTATCGCGCAAAAATAAGCGATTATCGCGCAAAAATAACGCGATTATCGCGCAAAAATAACGCAATTATTTCGCAATTATAATGCGAGATTTCACAATATCGCTCATTATCGCGCGATTATCGCGCAAAAATAACGCGATTATCGCGCAATTATAACGCGATATTTCACAATATCGCTTATTATCGCGCAAAAATAACGGGATTATCGCGTAAAAATAACGATTATCGCGCAAAAATAACGCGAGTATAGCGCAATTTTAACACGATTATCGCGCAATTATAACGCGATATTCCACAATATCGCTCATTATCGCGCGATTATAGCGCAAAAATAACGCGATTATTGCGTTATCGCATCGCAATATCGCGTTACCGCATCGCAATATCGCGTTATCGCATCGCAATATCGCGTTATCGCATCTCAATATCGCGTTATCGCGATATCGCAATATCGCGTTTTCGCGTTATCGCATCGCAATATCGCGTTATCGCATCGCAATATCACAATATCGCCCAAAATGTTTCAAGGGCGATGCTCGATGGCCCCTCTCGGCCATCATATAAATTTCATCTTTGTCAGCCGGTGTAAAATACTGATCTCAGTAGTAGACAAAAGCTAAATTGGCGTAACTTTCACCCGGATGTAGTGACGTCACGGGGAGGATTGAGGAGGAACTAGTGGCGCCATCTGTACACTCTGGACGCAAGGGAGACAACTCGATCTGCCAGAGTTTGGCCGCCATCTTGAATTTTTGAGGCGGTGTGCGCTTGGCGGCCATCTTGAATGTTGTGGAAAAGGGGATGTATTCCTCCGCGGTGATGTGGTCCTGGCGGTCATGCGGTCGAGGGAAAAGGCCTCCGCGGAGAAAAAGTAGTCCCTAGACTGGAAATACGCTGCATGGTCCGATGGGGTCGAGTGAGGTATCAAAGTGAAGCTTATGTGAAGGGGCATCTAATGGGCTGGGTGTGGGGTTGAAATAGCGTCATTCTGCGCATGCGCGGTGGCCCAAGGGTATGAAAATAGACGTGTTGAGAGCTAGGGGAGTCCCTAATGGTCCGATGGAGTTGAGTGAGGTATCAAAGTGAAGCCTAGGTGAGGGGGCATCAGATGGGCTGGGTGCATGTAAAAATTTTCCTGAAAAAAAACGGAACACGGACTTTATCGAAAAATCCGGGAAAATGCCTATATGGGGTATGGGGGGTATATAGGTCGCCGGGCTTAACGGGGCTTGCCTATCAATAGAGTTATCTCCCCCTAGTTCCAGGGTGGGTGTATGTAGAATTTTTCCTGAAAAAATACGGAACACGGACTTTATCCTAAATTACGGGAAAATGCCTATATGGGGTATGGGGGGTATAGCACCATCCTGGGAAACCTACTTCTATACATTTGCGGTAGGGTTGTGGGGTCTCGTTTTACTCGTCTCGTCATTTAGAACATGATAAGAAGTGTCCCCGTGCGAATCGGTGAAATTTTTGAAAAAAGTCGCCGAGCCCCATATAGTCCCATACTGGGGTATAGGATCAATGTTTGCCCCCCTGGGAAACGTACTTCTATACATTTGCGGTAGGGTTGTGGGGTCTCGTTTTACTCGTCTCGTCATTTAGAACATGATAGGAAGTGTCCCCGTGCGAATCGGTGAAACTTTTGAAAAAAGTCACCGAACCCCATATAGTCCCATACTGAGGGTATAGGATCAATGTTTGTCCCCCTGGGAAACGTACTTCTATACATTTGCGGTAGGGTTGTTTGGATTTGCTTTTCACGTCTCGTCATTTAGAACATGATAGGAAGTGTCGCGGAGCGAAACGGTGAAATTTTTGGAAAAAGTCACCGAGGCCTGGGTAGGCCCATAGGCCTATACTGCATGGCTATGGGTGTATAGGGCCATACGGGGTGGACGTATTGGAGTCTAGGTGGGCCACTAAAGGTCCGATGGGGTCGAGTGAGGTCTTATTTTGAAGCTCTCATGCAGGAGCACTTGACTACACTCATGGTTCGTACGTTGTCAATAGTCTGCGCATGCGCAGCCTGGCCGTAGTAGAGAAAGCAGGCATTTTTGGGGGTGTGTGTGGGTGTGTTTGGGTTAGAGATGGGTTATTCACGGTTCGAATGGGTCGTGTGAGGTATCCATGTGAAGCCTAGGTGAGGGAGCCACTGATGGGGGTGAGTGCGGGGTTGAAATATCGTCACTCTGCGCATGCACAGTGGACAAAGGGGTATGGAAATAGACGTTTTTGGGGTCTAGGTGGGCTCCTCATGGGCCGATGGGATCGAGTGAGGTATCCATGTGAAGCCTAGGTGAGGGAGTTAGACTAGGGTGTCGTTTCCATTCTGCTGCGCAGGTCACGTGGGTTGTGACGTCACTTCCGGTTGGGGTGAATGGGACGTGACCTTTGGATATGTCTAGACTTGTCTGTGTCTGTCATGTACTGGGGTTTTTTCCCCACAATGGCGTTCACCTTCGGACGTGGTTTGGTGGGTCTGCGCAAGTGTGTGTGACGTCACTTCCGGTTTTCACTAAAACTACCTCCAAACCCAGAAGAGTTCCAATGTTCAACCTCCGGGGTGTTTTCCCGGCCCGGCCCGGCCCGGCCCGGCCCGCCCCGGCCGCAGCGCGCGCCGGCCGCAGCGCGCCCGGGAGTGATCTGATGCCGCAGCGCGCGCGCGCGCGGGTTCTCCGGAAGTGCGCGTCATCACCGGCAGTGCGCGCGCGGATCAAAAGGTGACATCCAGGTCAAACGGTCCAATGTCCAATGAGACAATGTTGCGGCATCGATATAGTCAGAGCTTGAGCACAAAAAGGGGATTCTAGATTAACCTGGGAAAGATGGGCAGTTCCATTTCGACCAATCAGCGGTCGAGAAAAAGAGCCAATCAGCGCTCGAGAAAAAGAACCAATCAGCGGTCGAACAATCAGCCAATCGAATTGGGGTATTCACGGTGTGCTTTCGCCTACGTCCGCGCCTACATCCGGGTTCTTGTACACCCGGGTAATGTTTTCTGGACATGGATGGGTTACCTTTGGCTCCATTCTAGGCCACTGATTGGCTAATACGGTGTTCAAAGCCAGTTTCATGTATTATGCTCATATAACTTATAGTAATAAACTTAATCTATACGTGTTGGACGAGTCTTCACTCACCGTCTTCCTTTACCCGCACCTCAATGAAATGCCCGCTCCAAACCTAGACCAAAACACGTACTTGGTCTGTGGGCTGATTTCATTGGCTCTCTATTTTACTATAGTGCGCTTGCATTCTAACATTGATGGGTTACATTTTGGCCCCATCCTACACCACTGATTTCAGTTTGACGGAATCTCCACATTGGGCATTGATGCATTATGAATAAAACACACAAGACAGGGTTTTTTATTGGTGAGATCTCATTTTGTTTTTTATTCAGTAACAACAACAACGTGAGAACAACCACGTGAAAACTGAATCCCAGAACAATGGGCTTGTACATTGAAAGAACTGAAGCCCAGAACAGGGGGCTTGTACATTGAAAGAACTGAAGCCCAGAACAGGGGGCTTGTAAACTTAAGCCCAGAACAGCGGGCTTGTGTACATTGAAAGAACTTAAGCCCAGAACGGGGCTTGTACATTGAAATGATGGGCGGCCCAGTCATATACGAGTACATCGCGGTCCTCGGCCTTGGGGTACTCGTCAAACATCTGTACGATGGTAGATAAGGGTCTTCCCCGGCATCGATGGTACAGGTAAAACAAGCAATATTGTCCGCACACGCTACTGGTCAGGCTTTGCAACGTTTGACTGCTCCAACACCACGTCTCTGTGCCTTGATCCATGAAGTCTGTTAAATCGGGATGGAGGGGTGGCAGGCCGTACGGGTCAAAGTATTCGCCCTGCTGTTCTGTCAAGTACACGCCCACCCAATGTTCACCGGGCCGATCCATCGGGTCCGTGTTGAGAACGTAAGCAGCAGGATACACACGGTCTAATGGGAACACATCTCGGGCGAACACCACTTGAAAAACCATACGTGTCCCTGGGTCATTCTCCAGCACGGTGGTTATCTGGTCTGTATCCATGTTAGGTGGAGAAGTCACACAGCACGTTGCGCGCCTTGTCCACTTGAATGATGTTGTCAAACTCGGCGTAGCAGATCACATTGACGGTGCTCCGGAGGGCTCGTAGAAAGTGGATTTCCAACCGTAAATTGCCTTGCTTGGCCAGGGCCAGCTGATGGTCGTTCTCTAAGGTGGGGGTCAAATCGAAACAGAACAACGTGTATCCGTTCCCGTAGTCCTCCCGACTGATGAAATTCCCTTCGTCCTTGTTGATTTGACCGGTGGCTGTAAACAGGCTCTGATAGGCTCGAATGAAATTCGCGCGCCCAAAGTTCGGTGTTAAGGCCGTGCCTGGCACCTGTTGTCCATCCACATGCAGGGCCACAAAATTAATGCCGAAATGTTTAAAATCAAACGGATTCTCTGGGTAGGCTCCACTGAAACTGGTATTTTCCACACAGGCCAGGATCAATCGCTTGGGTAGTTCCCCCAGGAACAGGTTTTCTTTGTTGGCGCTCATATTTCCAGCAGACACAGAGAACACTTTGGTTTGTACACGTCGGATAGGGTACTGGGCTGGTTTTGTTTCCAAGGCTTTCATGTGTCCCAATTGAACGGCTGGATTCGGTTTCACTTTTCGCACATACAGGACTGCGTCTTCGATGACAATCTTATAGTCAGCTGCATGCGCCTCTACGTTAGTGGCCATCAAGGCGAAGGTCGGAGGCGCCCGTATCAGTCGGATTTTGATGGGGATCTTGTTCAAGAGGTATCGGTCTTGCATGAACATGTCTGCGTGCAGTCGACCGATCATATCCACCGAGACGCCGTTCGCGGTCAAAGCCTTCCGTTTGCTATATCCCGTATTGTCGTTCTCTGCGCCCATGTGCTCGGCTTTGTCCTGGTAGAATAAAGCGGCTGTCAGTTGAGATTTTTTAGCCTCTCGCCCATGCGACAACAGCGTCTCGTTGTAGGCTCGATAGGGGTACGTGTTGGTCGAGTCACTGATGAGTTTGTCGCTGAGAAATATATCCACCTGTTGAAACCACAGGCATTTGATAAGGGTCAGTATAAGATGGGTATCTCAGTAATATCCTAATTATCCGTGGTAGTTATGTATCTACATATATGGACCCCGCCAACTAAGGTCGCAGACAATGTACCGCACTGTCCATTACAACCCGAATTTAGATAGAAATTTCCAAGGGAAAAGTCACAGTTCATACTTTGCACATACCTTTTATCCAATAAATGATGTTTGTTGAACATACCTGCTGCATTGATTTTAATTATTTACTGCAACAAAAAGATGTATTTCATGTAACTCGATAAATATGGTTGAAACAATTTTCTTAACAACGTTAACCGAACATGAGGAGATACACGGCATTTGATAGGCCAATATCGCTGTCTCTGTCAGCTCTCTGATCAGTGAAATGCCGTCTCTCTGAAGTCAAGATTTCCGCATTCCATGGAATTTGTGATGACCGTAGCAACCAGTGCATTGACCAATCAAACGACTCGTACTTGTTACGTTTCGGAAAACGTTGTTAAGAGAATTTCGAACAAGATGGCGAGTGATTTACCTTCACTCCGTGTTAGAAGAATGGAGTATATATTAACATTATGACAATAGTGAGCATATAAAGT
Organism: Hanleya hanleyi; assembly: GCA_036873755.1. Classification (NCBI taxonomy): domain Eukaryota; kingdom Metazoa; phylum Mollusca; class Polyplacophora; order Lepidopleurida; family Hanleyidae; genus Hanleya; species Hanleya hanleyi. The sequence continues at coordinate 39,517 of JAVTVY010018892.1, read as the reverse complement.
TTTATTTGTTACTACACCGACACAAAGGTCGATTGTGATTCATTTATTAACGAATAACTAACTATGGGCCAGAGATCATCCATCCATACTGACTCCATGTTACTAGTATATGGGGTATATATAACAGCATGAGAAGGGCGAGTACACTACACATACATATCATTTTAATCATTACAAAGACAAATTGGTGACTGATGACAACCCATCCATTACTGACCCTTATCAAATGCCTGTGGTTGAAACATCGAGTGCAGCCAGAGATTCGTCGGGCCCACCGTTGCTTGGTCGGCGATTCTGGTGCCATCTCCACTGACGATCTTGGCTTTCACATACAAGTAGGTATGGGCTAAATCCACATAGGTCGTATCCGCATTACTGATGGTGAACTCGATGGGCCCTGTTGCGTTGATGCTGGACAGCGGGAGATGCTCCACCCATAATCCTTGTTCGGCACTGGTCTGTGTGGGCGGCACGGTCCACAAATCAAATTCACTGTTGGTGGAGGGGCAGGACTCGGCGTGGATCAAGGACATGTTTAAGAAAAGATATCCCGGGTCTTCGATGTGCGTCGTCGCTGGGTCGGTCGTCGACTGGTGCGTGGTCTCGGTGGGGCAGCTCTTTTATTCCCTACGGTGCGTTGTGCTTTGGCCACCAAGACGCCTCCCGCTTCTTTGGCCCGCCGTTTCAAGGCTTCTTTGGGTGCCGTACCCCCAAGACATCACCGGCCACTTGCAGTCCACTGCGTACCGCTTGTTTGCCGATTGCTTTCACCCCACGCGTCACCAAGGGCAGGAACGTTTTGACGATGCTCCCGAGTATGTTCCCCAGTCCATGTCCACGTTGCATGCGTGCACCACTAAAACCGGAAAGCCACCCCCGGCCTGTTGGGCATAATAGTCCATATAGCTGCGTGCATCGCACTCGTAAGGCACCTTCATTATACAAAGTGGGGAGCACGTGCTTGTCGAAAATGAAGTGTCACCACCACTTTCCCGCGTTCGAATGCCACCGGTCGTCCCGTGTCATCTCTTATATCCACCGTGATCGTGTTGATGTGTGTTTGTCGTACGGGCAGGTAGAGCATGTGGGTGAAACTGTGGGTGACTTGATCTCCATACAACTTTTTAATGGGCACCACCCGTAACGGAGGTGTGTTGATATCGCCCACGATGTGGTTGTCCACCACGTCCGAGTAGACGTAGAGTCCGTACATACCCGACTTCATATCCATCGGGATCTCGCCTTGGTGGGCGGTGGGACCAGCGAACGTCCGTAGATCGAAACCCAGCATTTGCTGTAGGATAGGACTCAGTACGACACTCGCGTTGGCGGTGACGATAAGCTCTGCCTTGTCGTTGTGTGCGTTGTAATCGAAGTTCACGTGATTCTTGAAGGGATAGGCTTTGCTGGGTTTTGAAGTATTCGTGACCTCCCGTAGAGCCTTATAATGCAACAGTCTTGACAGCCCACCCATGAAGTCCTTGGGAGTATCGTATTGGCCTTCGGGGAGGGTGAGTCGGGTGTCTTTTCCTTCGTAGGTCACCTCGTACCACACTTCATTGGCTCGCACGTTGTACCACGAGTAAGGGTATTGGATATCCACGAAGCCACATTCCCATCGTCCAGGTAAATGCAACGGTTGCGGTAACTGGGTCACGTACTTGGCCACGGTGTTGTCAGGAAACACATCCAGCGAACTGTTACTGGGTAGGGTGAGGTAAAACATGGCGACTGAGCTGTCCTGCTGCTGCTGTTGGTTTTAATAGGTGTTCCAGGCCTTGGGTGGTTGTGTCCGGCGTCGTGTTCGTCGCGTTGACTTGCTACGTGTCACGGCTCTGGAGATGTGGGGTGTCCTGATCAAGGGTGGTTTTTTAAAGGTTTGAAAAGAAGGTGCCCGTTGTGGTGGTGGAGTTTTGGGGGGTGACTCCGGTTCCCATTCGGATTCCCAAGAAGGTAGTGGGCCACTCGGCGATTGCTGGGTTCGCTGCATAAAGGCCCAGCGGTGGGGGTTCCCCACCAATTCCTGTGGTACATGCATGTCTTTCAAGCCTTGAGCGAAGACCTCCCATCCTCGAGGATCCGTGTGCGATCTGCGTTTACGCATTAGGTCATTCACTAAATCCGTCATGTGGGTCCCGGGGACCACCTGATTCTGTACCAGGAGTTCGCCTTTATCATTCCAAGTCATGTTAGGATTCTGTTTCATCCGTTGTAATACCAGGCCAGCTTGTTTCTTGAACGATGCAGGTACACTCTTCAGCACTTCGTCTTCCACCCACTGTGGGGCTGTGGGTGGTACCCCTGGTAATGGCGGCTGTTGGAGCGGTGCTGAGGTCGGCGGTGTGTCACGTGGTGGTGGTGGTGGTGGTGGGGTAGAGAGGGTTTTGTATTGGTCCATGAACGTCATGTACCGTTGAAGCGTCTCATTGTACCGTTGTACTTTCTCACTGTCGCTTAACCCCGGTCTCTGTAAGATCTGTTGCATCTCTCCATCGAGGGTGTTTATGGTCTTCACCGTAGGTGGGACAGGGTAGGGCGATTGGAGGTTTTGAAGGAACCGTGGTTCGACGAGGACCATTTTTTTCGTGTGGTTCATTGTCGGCCGAAGAGTCCACCCAATACTGGACCCAACACGGAAGCGGCCAACGGTGCTAAGATGGCCCCGAGAAAGCCGCCTTTCTGTAACACCTTTTCTTTTGTGTTTGTGGGACCCGCTTATGGACTAGGGTTCGGAGACCTGTCTTATGCTTGGCCAACTTGGTCTTCTGAGCCGGAGTCAGTGGTACGTTGCCTTTTAACAGGTTGTACCCGATCTCGCACAGACAGCGTACAAGGGCAGGGTCCGCACCGCGTACAATGGTTCGGACCAACTCGGGTGGGGCCGTCTTCAATACACGGAGCGTGGGAGCGTGCTTCCGTACTCGCGCAGACATCATGTACAACTAATGCCAGAACCCACAACTCTGCTCTTTTTATCTACTCAGAGAACAGAGACAAAGTCAACCCTGCTGTGGTATTCATTCTTTTTATTATCTCCATCATCAAACACACACACTCCAGCTGGGGGCGCCACTGTGGGTGTGTTTACATTATTTTTGCAAGTACACGTGGTGGGTCTCTCCGGGAAAGATGCCGGTCCGTAGTCGAAGGTGGTCGGGGGTGGCTTGCTTGAGGTCGAAGAGCATATACCCGTGCTGAGGGGTTGTGGCATCTTTAAAGGCTTCCAACGCAAACGGTGTGCGGCCGGGATATATCTGTCTCGCCAGGTGCAGCAGTTGAGTGGTATCTCGGGTTTTTGAAGACCACCAGGTAGTGGGCATTTAAGCTGATGTTCCGATGTTCTTTGTTTTTACTGAAGAGATTCTGCACAATGTAGATGATGCTGAGCCGTCGATGGTGGCTGCCTTTGGTAAAGAGTTGGGTGACCCGCGCATCCGTCTCCGCCATGAGATCATCCAGAACCACCAAGGTGTCGGGTTCCAAATCGACCAGGTTGGGTAGGCCTTCCACGAACGTGATGTGGGGCATTGCTGCATACGCTGCCTGCCATTCTCCATAACACCACACGACTCGGGCAATGGGTGGGGTGATCATGCTGTCGGCGTGTTGAAGGAGCTTCCGGACGAAGTGCGTTTTGCCGGAGCCCGTCGGTCCTGCGATGAGACACGTGAAGGGATGCTGCCACCGAGGGTCCATGGTTCGAGGTGTATCCGTTGTCGTGGTGACCCGCTCTTGTAAATTTCGTACGAGTGAACTGGAGTGGTTGTGGGTACAACGTCGGTCGTCGTTGTCTGTACACTGCGAGTGATGATGATGGGGGTGGGTACAACGTCGGTCGTCGTTGTCTGTTCACTGTGAGGGATGAAATCAGGTGGGTTTTCAGACGTAGTGGGTGTACTTGGTGTAGATGTTGAGCTTGGTGTGGAGCTCTTTGTGGCTTGTACACGGGGTGTGGTGGTGGTGACTGGGCTCGATACGGGGTTGACTGGTACTCTCTGTAGACCGGTTTCACTGGTGGCTGGTGTTCTCAATTGGTTAAGTAACGTGCTGACATAGGCTACGTCGTAAAACACACCTCCGTACAACACACTCAGCAGGGTTAGCACTATCACCACAAAGCCCACTTGCGCTTTGCGCGTTTTGGGAGACGCTGTGTTCAGAGCCAGCTGCTGTTTGTCCATAGCACTGTGGTCGGACGTGGAATGAAGGATGACGGTAGTGGTGTCTGGCTTTATAGTCGTTTCACCTGGTTGGCAGCGACCCAGGAATTGAAGGAACTGGGCCAGCCTTGCCATTTGACGAAATGAAACAGTTTGCCACGTCGACGTTCCGTTTTCAAAATCTGCTCCACCGTGTAGTAGTCTTGCTGTGTTTTTATGACAGGCTGTAATTCCGTCTCGTAAAACGTCCCTAGCAACGGTTCCCCGTGAACATCTTCCAGTTCATAGACTCGCTGTTGTTGGGGTAGGCGCCGTTTAATCAGGAAGTGCTCATCGCTCCAGTTGGGCAAGTAACTTTTCTCGAACTTGCCCTTGACTTTACTGATCCGTACAGGGTCCCCGACCTTGTACATCGCCTTCGTGGTTCGCTGCGATGGCCTGGGGTACAAGACACGCCGGACTTGGGCTTCATTATGTTGGGTCACGGTAATGGGGGCTCTCTTTATACTCCGGTGATAGGCTCTATTGTAACCCCTCACCAGTTTCGGGAGAACATCGATGTACCGCCTTGTATTCTTATAGATGAAATATTTATACATGCGGCCTTTTAATGTCCTGTTGAACCTTTCCACCACGGAAGCCTTGGTCTCGATATACGTATGGAAGAAAAACACCTTCTGTTTCTTGAGAAAGGCTTGGAACGGTATGTTGAGGAATTCCGTGCCTTCGTCGGTTTGCAAATACAAAGGTTTGCGCCCGGTCTTGAAGATGTCTTTGAACGCCGCTATGAGATTGGCCCCCGTTTTCGTCCGGATGGGTACCACCCACGCATACTTGGATAGGATATCGATGCACGTCAAGATATACCGATTCCCATCGTTGTGTTTGGCAAAGGCGCTCATATCGACCAAATCCGCTTGCCACTGGGCATCTATTCCTCCCACGATGACCCGGTTCCGTAGAAAATGGCGACGGACAGATCGATGTAAGGTATAGGTGTCTTGTTTTCTTAACCAATCTCGGACTTGGGCACGTTGTATCCCCTGGGGTTTGGCCGCTCGATAGAGAGCCGACAATGCACTATAGGCCGCCGGACTGTCGGGACTGTAGTATAAGTTATCCAACACCTTCTCCCAGCGCTTCATGGTGACAAATGATGATGGACCCTGGCTCTATCGTTTATTTATAACGGGTATATCTTGGGCCGGAGTTTCTTTCTGATTTTCTTCGTTGGCTTCCACAGTGTCCATGGTAAATGACCAGTCCAACTCGTCTGATGACCGCTTGATAAGCACTTGATCCACATCTACCACGGCATCTTCCAATGCAGACCATAGATCAGGGTGAAGGGTAAAATGCACTGTACCTCCATCTAGCCGAGCCAATTGAGCAAAGAAAGGGCCGCGTCGGATGTACACACCGTGACACAAGTGGATGAGGTCGCCGTCCAGTTCACCAGGCAACACCCGTTTGAATTTGGTGCAGCCCTCCCGGGACAGACGAATGTGAGCCGGGCACGGTTGTGTAGGGTCCGCATCACAGATGTCTCCCACCTCCTCCATGATATCGACCGTATCCGCATACACGTGCAGGAAAACCTCGGGGGTCAAGCTGAGATACGCCAGTATTATATGCTCCGTCATGGTCAGTACGTGAATGGTACCAGATTTGACTGTCTCTCGTATTTATAGGGAGAACCCCGTGAGATCAAAGGATCAGGTGGTCATATCACTGGGCTGACTGAGTCTAGCCGGGTAATCAATGGCATCGTCGTCGGGTTCATGGCTAGACAGTTGTTCATTGGGTTCTGCCGCCGATTCTCTCAGGGAACGAGCCCACTCCAACTCGTCTGATGACCGCTCGTCTGGCACCACTTTCTCGAAGGCTATCCACAGATCGGGGTCTAGGGTGAAGCTTCGCGTAGGATCTTGGTAGCGGCCCAGGCGTGGGAAGAAGGGTCCACGGTATACGTAGATGTCATTGTCCATGTGGATGACGTGTCCATCGAGCTCGCCGCTCAACACCCGTTTAAATTTGGTCCAGCCGTCACGGTGTAGCGTAACCGTATTCGATACGGTCTCAGCGGGCGACCAGCAAACATCTCCACGGTCTTCCACGAGGGTGACTTTATCTTCATAGACGTGTAACCCCACCCGGGGTGTAAGGGGAAGGATGGCTCGTAGGACGGGTGACATGCTTGATCCAATGTCGAACGGTGAAGGACACACACTCTGTCTCACCCTCGTTTTTATAGTCCCACTGTCAATACCACAGCGCCAGGGTCAATAGGGCACAGACTATTGTGAGGCCAACCAGCCGGCGCTGGTTCCGGCGTGAGCGCTCGTGGTCCATAGCCCGAGCATCAAGTATGGCTGTCATAGTCCAGTAGTGGTGAGTGATGGCACACCTCTCCATCGGGTGCACTCTGTCGAGGACCGCTTCTGTGAACTCGTTCAGGATATGGCGTCGCCCCTCGTTGTCGTCGCCATCTGCAAACATGGACCGAACCACTGCTCGGTAACCCGTGAGTGAATTAACCACGGTGGCATGCTGTAAAATGCGAGTCGCATAGGGCTGGATCTCCGTCATGGCTCTGCAACCGTAGAAATGAAGGTGTGGGATGCAGAGGGACGTGTTTTATAGACGAGGTCACACATGCGCGCCTAGATGTAGCTCTACGGGTGTAGTCCGTGATACGTACTATTCTGATGGATTATGTGGGTCCTATAGAGATAGTACCTTATCGACAATGGGGACTACTTGTTCCAAAGCCGTCCATAGATCAGGGTCCAGGGTAAAACCACCTCGCTTCAGACAGAGGAGTCGAGCAAAATAGGGACCGCAGAAAATGTAGACGTCGTCACACAGGTAAATGCTATCACCGTGCAGGTCACCCAACAACACCCGTTTCAAGGTAGTCCATCCTTCCGGTGACAAAGAGACGTGCGCTTTGGGTTCAGTCGTACACCAACACCTAAGTCCGCTATCGATGAGGTCCACTCGTGTGGGATACAACAATAGGGTGCAGCCAGGTGTAAGCCTCCGGGTAGCCACAGTCCCTTCTTTCACCTCGGGGTGTAGTAAGTCATCCACCTCGGGGAGTACATCTTTCAGTGCCATCCATAAGGGTGGACAGAGTGTGATATAGGTACCTCCACTCTGTTCCAACCGGGGAAAAAGGGAATCCTCTCCAGCAGTGCGTATGTGCACACCGACTTCCACGTGCATGAAATCCCTTTCGGGCTCTTTTCCCTGTAACAATCGTGTCAATAGAGTCCAGCCTGATAGCGATAACAAAATCTTCACCTTCTGCGGTGCGTCTTGGACCAGCTTCAGGTGATCGTCATTGACGATGAGGTAGACGTCGGACGTCAGTTGAAATAACGCAAGCTCTGTTCCGCTCGCTGCCATGGTGGAGAATGAAAAGGGAACGGTTAGAGAGGTGGCTTTATAGTGTACCTGTTGGGTAGGGTTTTATACACCGTGCGTGGCACTTGTTATACTCGCTTGCGCCATAAGGTCAATAAGGTTAGAAATGCGCTTTTTTCTACTACGCCCTGTGACGGCCCTTCGTGAATGGGCGTAACCTGTGAACATGATAGGAATGCATGTACTAACCTGTCTGTGGGGACTGAATGTCGCTCACCTTCGTGTCTTTTCGGGTACGTCCATACAGGGTGCAGTTTTCGACACTAGATGACCACACTCCGACAAAATGGCCAGTTTTCGACACCGGACGTGCCGCCATCTTGAACCAGAAGGCGGACGCCGCCATCTTGGATATGTCCCATAATGCACCGGGTCAAAATACTCGGTTGTGATTGGCTGAGAACACTCCTGCGCACACCTCCTCATGACCTCCACCATAAACCGGAAGTGACGTCACTTCCGGTTTGGTGGCGGCTCCAAAATGGCGGCATGCCAGGGAAAAACCCCAGACAAACACAAACAAGTCTAGACATGTCCAAAGGTCACGCCTCAACCCAAAATGGCGGCTACAAAATGGCGGCTCCAAAATGGCGACATGCCAGGGAAAACCCCCCAGTACATGACACGGAGAGACACAGACAAGTCTAGACATGTCCAAAGGTCACGCCCCATTCACCCAAACCGGAAGTGACGTCACAACCCACGTGACCTGCGCAGCAGAATGGAAACGACACCCTAGTCTAGCCCCCTCACCTAGGCTTCACATGGATACCTCATACGCCTCCATCGACCCACTAGGGACTCCCCTAGCTCCAAAACGTCTATTTTCATCTGCTTTCTATACTACGGCCAGGTTGTGCATGCGCAGAGTATTGACAACGTACGAACCATTAGTGTAGTCAAGTGCTCCTGCATGAGAGCTTCAAAATAAGACCTCACTCGACCCCATCGGACCATTAGTGGCCCACCTAGACTCCAACACGTCCACCCCGTATGGCCCTATACACCCATAGCCATGCAGTATAGGCCTATGGGCCTACCTAGGCCTCGGTGACTTTTTTCAAAAATTTCACCGTTTCGCTCCGGGACACGTCCTATCGTGTTCTAAATGACGAGACGTGAAAAACAAATCCAAACAACCCTACCGCAAATGTATAGAAGTAAGTTTCCCATTAGGTTCCACATGGGTCCTATACCCCCAGTATGGGACTATATGGGGCTATATCGTACTTTTTCAAAAATTTCACCGATTCGCTCCGGGACACTTCCTATCATGTTCTAAATGACGAGACGTGAAAAACAAATCCAAAGAACCCTACCGCAAATGTCTAGAAGTAGGTTTCCCAGGGGGACAAACATGGGTCCTATACCCCCAGTATGGGACTATATGGGGCTATATCGTACTTTTTCAAAAATTTCACCGATTCGCTCCGGGACACTTCCTATCGTGTTCTATATGACGAGACGTGAAAAACAAATCCAAACAACCCTACCGCAAATGTCTAGAAGTAGGTTTCCCAGGATGGTCCTATACCCCCCGTACCCCATATAGGCATTTTCCCGTAATTTAGAATAAAGTCCGTGTTCCGTATTTTTTCAGGAAAAATTTTACATACACCCACCCTGGAACTAGGGGGAGATAACTCTATTGATAGGCAAGCCCCGTTAAGCCCGGCGACCTATATACCCCCCCATACCCCATATAGGCATTTCCCCGGATTTTTCGATAAAGTCCGTGTTCCGGTTTTTTTCAGGAAAAATTGTACATGCACCCACCCAACCCATCTGATGCCCCTTCACGAATGCTTCACTTTGATACCTCACTCAACTCCATCGGCCCATTAGGGGCTCCCCTAGCTCTCAAAACGTCTATTTCCATACCCTTGGGCCACTGCGCATGCGCAGAATGCCGATATTTCAACCCCACACCCAGCCCATCAGATGCCCCCTCACAAATGCTTCACTTTGATACCTCACTCGACCCCATCGGACCATGCAGCGTATTTCCAGTCTAGGGACTACTTTTTCTCCGCGGAGGCAGACCGCATCACCGCCAGGACCGCATCACCGCGGAAGAATACATCCCCTTTTCCACACAATTCAAGATGGCCGCCCACACCTCCTCAAAAATTCAAGATGGCGGCCAAACTCTGGCAGATCGAGTTGTCTCCCTTGCGTCCAAAGTGTACAGATGGCGCCACCATCGGAAGTTGTGACGTCATAGTTACATCCGGGTGAAAGGGGACTTTAAACATGTTTTCCCTACTACTTAGGCATGTTGGATATTATGTCTGACCAGCAATTCAGCATATGTAGCTCTATGATCACTTATTTCCCGATCAACATTTATAACACCGCAATCCTGAACTTTAATTTCTTCACTGGTGATAATCGGGTCTAATAGGGTAGCAGAGTGTGCAGTAACTCGGGTTGGTTCAGTTATGATATTATTTACATTACACCTCTGGAAGATTTGGGATAAATAGCGGGAATTATTGTTTAAAAGACCGTCGTTTAGGTCCCCTGTTATTATAAGGTGTGGCATTTTCAATCATATTCTCGAATGAATCATATACTCGAATTGGGCTTTTGGGTACTATGTAGGAGACGTTTAGAAGGATATTATTTCCTTTGAGTTGTATATTTATAAACATAGTTTCGAAATTACCAATCTCTAGCTCTGCTCGTCTAGTACACTTCAATTGCACAGATGTATAAATCGGGATACCGCCCCACGGCGATGATATGTGAGGGTTCCTGTCTTTACGATAGGGTTTTTCAAAGCCTTCTATAAGCAATTGTTCGTCAGTGACAGAATCGTCCAACTTTGTTTCAGTGAAGCACAGTATATCAAAATCTTCTGCGATATCTTTCACATATGATAGCTTTGTACGTATACTACGAATATTGAGATGAAGAATTCTGAGGCCATGAATATCAGAGTCAGGACCGGGATTTGACTCAATGTCGCCGCAAACCATAAGAAGTAGTGGTAAAATCATGAATATATTTGTGCCCAGGCATTGGCTTTGAAGGCAGCAGAGACTTACGATCGCTAATGAACATTTTACATTGATCTGGAGACATCCAAAATAATCATTAGAGAAAGGCGAATTTCTTTTCACACGGGTATTAATGACGTGGATACTGTGCGTCCTTAAGAAAAAGTGTCCGATTGTTATACGATAGTTCGTCAAATCATTACCCATTGTCGAATCCTAGAGATACAAAGAGGAAAAGATTCAATCGGACAATTTGCTCGAGCGTGTATAGGTTTTCAGCATGGCTTAATGTGCATACCATGGAAGGGAAAAGGTTATAGATGAGAAAAATATTAATTATATTTACAACATAAATCACTAAACAAATTTTACAAGCGTTAATTATGGAGAGCCTTAACATAAACTGGTTCTCCAGCGTGACGATGGGGCTCCAGCAGTTACCGAGAAGAGTAAAATAAGGTAAAGTTTTGTGCACACACACAAAATTGTTACGGTTATTGCTATTGATTGTAATCATATTAGGCAATAATCGATTGAGAGAGTTCTAGATTTTGTCGCGGCATATAATGTATTGCTTATATCTTGTTTACCAATGTTTTACTTATAACAGACGCACTAATACGATCTCATATGCAAACGGTTACTATGGTAATCAACAGAATGCTAATCACTCGTTAGGCTGACCCTGTGCCACACACTGGATAACAATAAGTAAAATATTTCCACAAAACTGTGTTCAAAAGTAAGTCATCACACTGATGAAATATTAGGTGTTTATAGTAGTTCTCAGTACAGCAAAAATATTAAATTGTCAGACGCACGTATATGTCACGGATTGGATCACGACTAAGGATTTTACTGGGAACATTTAAAATTGTTTCACGGAGAAATATACTGGGAGTATTTAAAGTTGTTCCACAGAGGGATGTGCTGGGAATGTTTACAATTATGGCACAAAGGATTATGCAGGGAATGTTTACAATTGTTCCACAGAAAAATATGCCACAGATATATACTGGAAATGTTTACAATTGTCCCACAGATACATACTTGGAGTGCTTACAAGTGTTCCACAGAAAATTATATTGGGAATGTATACAATTATTCGACACACATATATATGCTATTAATATGTAAAAATATTAAATTGTCAGACGCACGTATATGTCACGGATTGGATAACGACTAAGGAGTTTACTGGGAACATTTAAAATTGTTTCACGAAGAAATATACTGGGAGTATTTAAAGTTGTTCCACAGAGGGATGTGCTGGGAATGTTTACAATTATGGCACAAAATATTATGCCGGGAATGTTTATAATTGTTCCACAGAAAATATGCCACAGAAATATACTGGAAATGTTTACAATTGTCCCACAGATACATACTTGGAGTGCTTACAAGTGTTTCACAGAAAATTATATTGGGAATGTATGCAATTATTCGACGGGGAAGTATGTCACACAATATATGCTATTAATATGCAAAAATGTTAAATTGTCAGACGCACATATATGTCACGGATTGGATAACGACCAGATACATACTTGGAGTGCTTACAAGTGTTTCACAGAACATTATATTGGGAATGTATGCAATTATTCGACAGGGAAGTATGTCACACATATATATGCTATTAATATGCAAAAATATTAAATTATCAGGCGCACGTATATGTCACGGATTGGATAACGACTAAGGAGTTTACTGGGAACATTTAAAATTGTTTCACGGAGAAATTTACTGGGAGTATTTAAAGTTGTTCCACAGAGGGATGTGCTGGGAATGTTTACAATTATGGCACAAAGGATTATGCAGGGAATGTTTACAATTGTTCCACAGAAAAATATGCCGCAGAAATATACTGGAAATGTTTACAATTGTCCCACAGATACATACTTGGAGTGCTTACAAGTGTTCCACAGAAAATTATATTGGGAATGTATGCAATTATTCGACAGAGAAGTATGTCACACATATATATGCTATTATTGGCATCACTTTGATAAATTGATTCAATTTAATTGGTTGGTGATTATTTCTAGTAACATTGGGCGTGTACATTGTGCAAAATTTAGCTTAAATCATAAGGAATATAGATCAGCATCCCTTAAATGCTTTTATAATTGATTATCTACTACATTGATTAAAATACTCATATCCAATATAGTTCATATACATTCATAACAGTGTTAATTTCAGGACATTGAATTATATGATTCATAATTCTCAGATTTACAATGTATGTGAGCGGAAACTCATCTACCTGCAAAATGAAAGGGCGTGAACTTGAAATGTTGAGTTTTATTTTTATGCATCGCCTCCAACCTTGAAACAAAAATACGCCCGTGAAACAAAAAATAATATTCATGCGGCCTTAACGCAGGAAAAAAATCTCCATTTGGGAAGACCCATCATGCACTTAATGACCTCTGTGAGAACCTCTCGTGGTCTCAGAAATATGTGACCACCACTTGGGGAATACAATATTCTGCTTTCTCGGGTTGAACGAAAGTTAGCAATTCCGGGTTCTGCGTGTGGACTAATTGCTGTATTATCTCACGATGTTTCTCTCAAACAAGTGACGGAACGAACAGCGAATGAATGACGCTCGGCCGTCACATACTTGGAGATGATAAAAATGCTTCCGATTAGACGAACAAAAGTTACAGATGGCCACGATTTTAGTTTTTACGTGGTGCTGACGTGAAAGTTTAAATGCGAATAAGCCTCGATCTTTAGCTTTCTCTTAAACATGATTGAAATATGCCAAACTGGTTATATATGATGTAAATAGTTTAATTTTGACAAATGTGTACCGGATTTGAAGTAAGATAATTCTTTGATGTTAGACGAAAATATGAATGGAGGTTCAGCGGGAGAAACTGAACTTGTTGAAAATGCTATTGGCGATCATGAAACATCGTCCAGAGGTGGTTGGGGGGAGGTGGTTTGGAGGGGGAGCGAGTAGATGGCAATGACAGATTCATGTACTGTGAATTCTACCAGCTCTACATTGACGCAGTTATGCAACTGCTACATACATATTCCATTTCACTGTTCTCAGATTATACATGCATTATATTTGTGCATTAGTGTACGAATTTACTCTGTTATCTGCACTCATTGACCTACCTTCAAGTTGACTTACCTACCTTCAAGTTGACTTACCTACCTTCAAGTTGACTTACAAGTACTCTTGTATTATCTCGTATCGCCAATATGGATTAGTATGACAACCGAAACGATTCGCGATTCACAACAAAAATGTATACATTTTCGTGATTAATCAGTTATTCACTTGACATATGCACTTGATGACCCCTAGAAAAGTAATACTCAATCATATGGATAACCACCACACAGAAATGTTTCATAGAAGTATCTTCTATAAAAATAAAGTGGTTGATCGAAAGTTAAAAAAAAAATACGCCTTTCGTAGAAATCAAATTGTTGAGTTTTGTGAAAGTTATAGCAGAGAGCACCCATTTCACTCTCGCTTCTCCGGAAAGATACTACTTTAGCCCTACCTGGCCTGAGCGATTTGAGGCCTAATCATGCCTGCGGAGGGCCAATTCTGCCCCTCGTTCACCTAAATACACAGAAAAAAGAAAAATTCCAGCGGAATATTCCTCAACATAACTAAGGAATATTCCTTACCATGTTAAGGAATTTCCTTAACATGCTACGGAATATTCCTTATTGAATTTTAAGGAATATTCCGCTGGTGTAATAGTCGGGGAATATTCCTTAAATTTTAAGGAATTTTTTTTTCAGTGTAGTATTCCTTGGGCTAGAGGTAGAATCTCAAGCTCTACAAGAAAATGAAAACAATCCAGGCTGGGCGCACGTCATAGTGGCGTCATATACAAAATGCATTTTGGGACTGATTTTTCGGTCAACTTTTTCTTTTCCTTCTTTATTTTTATACGGCCGCCAAAAGGCGGACGTATTATGTGATGGCGGTTTCCGTCCGTGTGTCCGTCCGTCCGTCTGTCCGTCCCTCGTGTCCGGTCTGTATCTGGGACAGTTTTCTATCTACAGTTCTAATTTTTGGTGAGTGGATACCCTACAGGGAGACGATGTGCCGCGTAATGAAATGAAGGTCGAGGTCAGAGGGCAAAGGTCACTGGCCTGAAAAACAGGAAATCACTGAAGTATTTGTGTCCGGTCTATATCTGTGAACGTTTTCTATCCATAGTTGCAACTTTTTGGGAGTGGATACACTAGGTGAAGACGATGTGTGGCGTACCGGAATTGGGGTCGAGGAAACAGGTCAAAGGTCACTGTTGACTAAAAATCAGAAAATCATTGATCATTGACAGTTTTCTATCTACAGTTCTAATTTTTAGTGAGTGGATGCCCTGAGTGTTGCATACCAAATGTAGGTCGAAGTCGGAGGTCAAAGGTCAGTGTGACCGAAAAATCAGGAAATCACTAAAAAAAATTATTTTTTTGTGAATGGATTCAATAGAGGGAAATGAATTGTCACATACCAAAAATTAGGTCAAGGTCGAAGGTCAAAGGTCAGTGACCCCAAAATCAGCAAAATATTAAGAATAACTTTTTTGTGTCAGTAGATACATTAGGGAGACACGATGTGTCACATACCAAAATGTAGGTCAAGGTCAAAGGTCAAGGTTACTGTGACCCCAAATCATGAAATTGTTAAAAATCATGATTTTTTTGTATCCATTCAGACGATTACCCATGTACAAAAAATTAGGTCAAGGTCAATAGTCAAGGTCACTGTGACTCCAAAATCAAGAAATCTTTAAAATTACTTTTTTTTTGTGTCAGTAGATACATTAGGGGGACATACCAAAAAGTAGGTCAAGGCCGAAGGTCGAGGCCACTGTGACCCCCAAAATCATGAAATTGATAAAAATCATGATTTTTTTTTTGTCCATTGATACATTGAGGGAAGACGATGTGTCCTGTACCAAAATTTAAGTCAAGTTAAGGTCAAGGTTAGTGTGGCCCCAAAATCAGGAAATCACTAAAAATATTTTTTTTTTGTGCCAGTAGATACATTAGAGGGACATGGTCAATGTCATTGTGGCCCCAAAATCAAGAAATCATTAAAAGTCACATTTTCATATGCCTGTCGAAGACGATGCCGTGTTATGCGATGTTGTGTTCTGTCCATTAATACTTTAACATCTGCTGTCCATGCGATATCTCTAGTTTCAAGGTATGGATTGGTACCAAACTTTGGGTATACCTTACTCTCATGGCAAAGAGAAGCCATATTCACTTTGAGATCAATTTGTCAAAGGTCAAGGTCACAGTCCCCCCAAACTGTATTAAGTTTAATAGCTGACTATATGTGTTAGGTTGGAATATTCAGAGTTGTCTCCCCTACATGTATATAGCATTTGTCCTGTGGAGTTATCTCCCATATTTGATACATGTTCCATTTAGTTAAACTGTTGTGAAATAAAAACCATACATTTACTAATTTAACTTGGGGAACCTGTTTATTAACATCCTTGAGAGCCAGTGTATCAATCGATCTGTTAGGATCGATACACTGGCTTGGTTAGTTACCCATACTAGTTCGGGATATGAATAGGTCAAGGGGTTTCCCCTAAATCAAACGAATCAATGAGCCAGCTGATTATGCCAATCCGCTGTGAGGTAGTAGATGTGACTGGTTTGGATTTCATCATGGGATGAACTGCTTTGATGTAAGGATGAAATAGACATCCCAAGTCAAAGCAAAATAGCAGGCTTGGGATACCGACATGCTTATTCAAAACAAGCGTGAGGGATGAAATGTACGAGTTTGTATAATAGCGGCATCGACTCAGAACTCATTCGAATCAACAAAAATATCCAGGTAAACCCTCTGCGAGGATTTAGGATATGCTTGGACTTGTGAAGATGGATTATTAACTTCAGAACAAAGGTTTACTTCATCACTTTCTTCACATTTTTCTTCCTTTCTTGAAAAATTATTTCGCCTGAAAAGAATCCATTTGCAGGAAAACTACTATTTTCTTGTGTTTGACTATTGTCGATTTCAATGTGGGATATGTGAGCTCTCGGTTCTTGTTTCAAAGGCAACCAGTTAACAAGCGTTAAACTGATTTTAGTTTATCATTCAATATAATTTGTGATATATACGTTACATTCTCAGAAGCACAAAATCGTAGACCATTCTCTGGATTGCTAGCTGCCATTCAATTGGAATGAAGGCTATTAGACAACCTTGAAATTCGGACCAATGTAATTACAGATACACGGGCGTATATTGAAGCCCCTTGGGCTCTTGTTATTTTTTTATTATTATTATTATTATTATTTTTGCTATGTTCCCCGCATAACATAACAGACAATAATTATCTGATGAGAAATACAGTAATTTTGAGAGCTTTTGAGCATGAAAGGAAACAAAAATGGAGAAAAACGACTAAACCACAAAATGTGCCTCAGTGTGCACTCAATCACCCCTGTTATACTCTTGAGGTCACAAACCTCCATTGCAGTTTCTGGTTGTAAGATTATTATCAGGACTTGACTTTCGGCGAACTTTTATTGGCCATTATATATGACTGGACCAGAAATCATCTGTGACGTATATTAAAATAGTTCAAACATATCAAAACCACGTTTCAAATTTTAATCGGAAAACAATTTGAGCCAGCTTGATTGTCCACCTCCGAAATTTACAGTAATGGGGGTCGGGAGGGATGACCCTATCTCCCTTATCTCGAAAAAATGGTGGAGAATGTATGCTGAATTTTTTTATAAGTTTGAGCGAAAAGGCCAGGTTACCTGGTGTGCTGGGTCATTTGTGTACATTTTAAGGCGATGGAACAGGTAGCCTTTGCGCTTTCGGGAGGGTGGCAACTGAATAATATTGCTTCAATCATGCTCTTTTTAATCCTGTAAGATAATACCCCATCTTCTATTCCAATTTTGGTGACCATCGTTCCAGTATGAGGTTATCGCGAGGCCCCAGTGAATAAACTCGTGAAAATGACCGATTTTCATGTAACAGATTTGGATGCCGAAAACGACCAAATTTATGTTATGGGACACCGAGATGCTGAATACAGATGTTTCGAAGTTCAAATTTACTTCCGTTGAAGTGGAAACTATGATGGCCGAGAAGGGACATCGCTGTATTGTGTTATGAATCTGGACCGACACACGAAGGCAGGATGCGAAGTCGCGAAGGCAGGATGCGGAGTGGCGGAGCCAGGATGCGAAGAACGAAGGCAGGATGCGAAGGGCGAAGTCAAGATGCGAAGTGCGAAGCCACGATGCGAAGCGCGAAGTCAGGATGCGAAGTCAGGATGCGAAGCGCGAAGTCAGGATGCGAAGTCGCGAAGGCAGGATGCGAAGTCGCGAGGCCAGGATGCGAAGCGCGAAGTCAGGATACGAAATCAAAACCTGCAGCGCGAAGTCAGGATGCGAAATCAAAACATTGCGAAGCTAGGATGCGAAGTGGCGAAGCCAGGATGCGAAGTGGCGAAGCCACGATGCGAAGCGCGAAGTCAGGATGCGAAATCAAAACAATACAATGCAAAGACTGGAAGCGGAGCGCGACGTCAGGATGCGAAGTCAGGATGCGAAGCGCGAAGTCAGGATGCGAAGTCAGGATGCGAAGCGCGAAGTCAGGATGCGAAATCAAAACTGCGGAGCGCGAAGTCAGGATGCGAAATCAAAACAATGCGAAGAGCGAGGTCAGGATGCGAAATCAAAACAATGCGGAGCGCGAAGTCAGGATGCGAAATCAAAACAATACAGAGCGCGAGGTCAGGATGCGAAATCAAAACAATGCGGAGCGCGAAGTCAGGATGCGAAATCGAAACAATGCAGAGCGCGAGGTCAGGATGCGAAATCAAAACAATGCGGAGCGCGAAGTCAGGATGCGAAATCAAAACAATGCCAAGCGCGAAGTCAGGATGCGAAATCAAAACATTGGGCATTGGGCATGATTCTATCAAAACGAGGTCGGTTTGTAACCCTGATTCCTAATATGCATTGCAGAGGCAATTGACGATTATTGCTGGTTGTTATTATCACAGCAACGGAGGAAGTAAAATTATTCTAATTTGTACCTTTTGCTTTGCATTACTGATGTTTTATAGAAATTTACAAATGGTAATTTGAATATCTTCAGATCTGACGTTTCGGGAATGATTAAAACCGACCCGAATAATTAATACTGAAGGGCTCAAAGCTTTCGTAAGACTCTAATTAGCCTGGTGACTGTTCAGGTTGACATTTTTATTCCAATCTTACATAATTTCCAGTTAGCCTGGTGTGCGAATGGGCCAGACCATCTAAAAACAATTGAGAATTATTGCTTACCAGATAAATTGCTAAGCAGATCAAAGTGGCAGTATTAATAACACTCTCGCAGGACTTAGTCTCGTACATTTCAGGTTGAACAGATCATCCCAAGGCTGGTTAAAATTGATTTCCTGTTGAGCATGATGTTAAAAATAAAATCCCAAAACATTGCCTCGTTTTTGTGGATTTTTGTTATTCTATCGAGGGATGATTTCCTCTCTTCACTACATTTGTGGGAACTCACAATCAGCAATAATATATCTTGAAAACGGGAACCCAGTTACTCTTATTCAAACATAAATGGGCCAATTCCCATGGCATCCGGCTATCTCCCACGTGGTATTTTTAGTGTGACAGTTTGGCGGCGGAAAATGACACTTGGACTAAATAACATGATTAGCCTACGGGCACCCTCCACGTAAATTTTTGTCAAGCTCTTATTATTAAATTTGTTAATTAGGGTATGTTGTGATTCCATAATGAGGCTGAGCGATCCATGTCGATGATCATGATTTTGCAGAGCCGATAGGCTTACACCTCGAGGGATGACGGTAAATTTTGGGTGGCCCTGAAAAGGACCGTTGCGAGAGCGATATGCGTTTTTAGCGGGATTGGGACCGTTTCCGAGAACCGTTATGATACCATGCGGTATTATCACTCAGTGATAGATGGTTTTGAATTTCGAATAATATTTGAACAAATATATATCAATTTGTGTATTTTCAATTCTGGTTTATAACTGTGCAAGTTTTAAATGCACACCCAAAGCCTGTTTTATCGAACTATTTGATTTGGCTGTTTCTGTGGTGGACACTGACGGGGAATTCTGGAAATGAATTAGAACACGGCCGATTTGTACCATATAGAATAGACAAGAATATCTCTTTATTTATGCTTATATTCCAAAGGGTTGACGTAAACAGAGAAACAATAAATTGGCAATGTTTGGCGGCCTCGGCCTTGACAATCTCGACTTCGGACTCCAAACTATATGCATCATCGGATGAATGATGTAACGAGTTTATTGAACAGAAAAATCATTAAATTTTAGTGTACATTTATTGAGATGTCTACTTCTAAGTCGCTTGACTTCGGTCTCGGAGCGTCGATTCCAAAGATGAGGAGGAAAAAAAGAATAAAGAAAAAAATTTGGAGCAGCCGAATATTTCGGGGCGGGCGGTGATGCTAAACAGGAAACTGTTTTAACCAGCCTAATGTTCGCGAATTACGATATTGCCCTGTACGTAGACTTTTGGCATGGAGGGACGAGCATACGAGTTTTAGACAATAGCCCCAAACTAACAGCTAATTATCTTACTGCTTGTTAATAGTCTATCTGTTTCCGTGTGTATATATTTATTAGCACATAATAAGGATGTATGGAAATATTGATCCTTGATTTCACATTTTATATCATCAATCCTAAATTTGTACAAACCACCGTCTTAGAATTGGCCCCATTCGTTTCGGACACAGGGCTAAGTAGCACTGTTGTGTCAGAGATATATTTTAAAAAAATTTTAATTTAAATTTTAAAATTTTAATTTTTTTTCAATTTTGAAATATCTAATTTTTTTTTTAGAATCACTAAATTATCATATAGCTTCTATACTACTCATACATGGCCATATTTTAAAGCGAGAGCCCGTGTTTGTCAAGCATGGAAAATTACACTATATACACCATATATAAAGACCAATTTATCTGGTAAGCAATAATTCTCAATTATTCCTAGATGGTATGGCCCATTCACACACCAGGCTAACTGAAAATTTTGCAAGATTGGAATAAAAATGTCAACCTGAACAGTCACCAGGCTAACTTAGAATCTTACGAAAGCTTTGAGCCCTTCAGTATTAATTATCAATTATTCGGGTCGGTTTTAATCATTCCCGAAACGCCAGATCTGAAAATATTCAAAATATCATTTGTGAATTTCTATAAAACATCAGTAATGCAAAGCAAAGGTACACATCAGAATAATTTTACTTCCTCCGTTGCTGTGATAACAACAACCAGCAATAATCTTCAATTGCCCCTACAATGCATATTAGGAATCAGGGCTACACACCGGCCTCGTTTTGATAGATCATGCGCTATGCTGATGTTTTGATTTCGCATCCTGACTTCGCGCTATGCTGATGTTTTGATTTCGCATCCTGACTTCGCGCTCCGCATTGTTTTGATTTCGCATCCTGACCTCGCGCTTCGCATTGTTTTGATTTCGCATCCATACTTCGCTCTCCGCATTGTTTTGACTTCGCATCCTGACCTCGCGCTTCGCATTGTTTTGATTTCGCATCCTGGCTTCGCGCTCCGCATTGTTTTGATTTCGCATCCTGACTTCGCGCTTCGCATCCTGACTTCGCGCTTCGCATCCTGACTTCGCATCCTGACTTCGCCCTCCACTTCCAGTCTTTGCATTGTATTGTTTTGATTTCGCATCCTGACTTCGCGCTTCGCATCCTGGCTTCGCGCTTCGCATTGTTTTGATTTCGCATCCTGATTTCGCGCTGCATGTTTTGATTTCGCATCCTGACTTCGCGCTTCGCATCCTGGCCTCGCGACTTCGCATCCTGCCTTCGCGACTTCGCATCCTGACTTCGCATCCTGACTTCGCGCCTCGCATCGTGGCTTCGCACTTCGCATCCTGCCTTCGCATCCTGACTTCGCGCTTCGCATCCTGCCTTCGTTCTTCGCATCCTGGCTTCGCGACTTCGCATCCTGCCTTCGCGACTTCGCATCCTGCCTTCGTGTGTCGGTCCAGATTCATAACACAATACAGCGATGTCCCTTCTCGGCCATCATAGGAAACGGCAGTAGATGGAACTTTCGACTGAAATTTCAAACTTGACCGAAAGCTACGCACGCCAATGGCCATTTTTCGTATGAATAAACCGTTTGGCGGACTTCTTGGATTTACCCCAAAACCTTCAAATATCTTTTTCTCCTGAACCGCTGAATCTGACGACGAAATTATTCTTGCAGGACGACTGGACAGTGTACGTCGGATTTGACATAAGAAGTAAGCTTATTTTTGCAGTTCAATATCAATTCAATATTTTATTAACGTCTCTTCCCCTGATATGTGCAGGGGCGACTCTACATTAATTACGGGAGACACATCCAATTAAAATAGTATACACATACATACAAGTGATCTGTTATTCAGATTGTACAATAAAAGGTTACCCATAAAGGATACCTCTGCGGCGTTCAAGTATTCTATGGCAGATTTTGGGCGATAATTTAACTAACTCTTCCAAAGAAAGAATTACACATAATAATTCTTTATCAGACATTGTTTTAAAAGAGTCATCATAAATAAAACTAATTTCGGACATAATATCGACCCTCAAATCTTCGTAAACCGGACAGTTAAGAATCACATGGAGTTCATCCTGTATGCCATTGTTACAGAGTGGGCCTATACGTTGCTCTATTGGAAGATTTTCATAACGCCCAGTTCCTATACGTTTAGGCGCGACTCCACAACGAAATTTAGCTAACGCACTTCTGTGACGTTTCGGTATCAACTCGCGGACATAGAATTTTCATCGAAATCTGTCTTGAACAGTCTATACAGGCGGAGTTTTGCATTTTCTCTGTTAACAACATTACTCCATTGTTCAACAAACTGCTGATGCATATTTTTTCTATAACCGTTAAAACAAACATTTATATTACCAAAGTGTGGATAATCTAATTCCCTCAACTGTTTACAAACTTGAACACTCCAGTTTTTACATCCATCATTGTCCCATCTAAAAACGTTCTTATTAAGCCTCTCCCCGCCCATTTGTGAACATTTATCCCACTGTCTCCTCACACTTTTCCATTGGATAATATATTTCATCATTTAAACCCGCAGTTTTTGTGTGCTTTCCAAGGCCTAGAAAAAAATGTTCAGCTCGGTGTTGGATGGCATTGATGCAGGATATATTGACTGTTCCCCAAATGGGAGCACCATAGGTAATTACTGGTACGACCATGGAATTATACAACTTTGTAAAGACGGCATATGGTACACTGCCTAAAGGTTTACATTTCGCTATAACCAGACCCAGAGCCCAACCGGCGGACTGGGCCACATATTTAGCCATAGCATTGTAAGTAGTATACAGTACTGATATTCACTCGCATTTGGACGAGTGCGCAGGTGTTTTTGCGCAAGTATGACGTCACTTCCGGTTTTATGTGGAGGTTTCGTGGAGGTTATGGGGAGGTGTGCGCAGGAGTGTTCTGCGCAAGTATGACGTCACTTCCGGTCTGCGTGAATCGGGCGTGACCTTGGGGCATGTATTCCTCCGCGGTGATGCGGACTGCCTCCGCGGACAGAAAGTAGTCCCAAATACGTGTGTTTTCGTGAGAATGGTCGGCAATCTTCAGGGGCGAGAGGGGCCCCTAGTGGACTGATTGGGTCGAGTGAGGTGTCAAAGTGAAGCGCTCCTCCAGGGCTATCCAGTCATGGGCGGGTGCATGTAAAATTAGGATTTGTCCCGAAACTATAAAAAGCGGAACACGGACTTTATCCCTACAATAGGGGAAAACTATCACCCCTATCCCAAAGGGCTAATATGGGCCCCTGGCTTATCAGGGCCTGCTGAGTGAGGTAGGGTGGGGGAGTTGGTGTATGTAAATTTAGGTTTTGTCCCGAAAATATAAAAAGCGAAACACGGACTTTACCCCTACAATAGAGGAAAACCCCTATCAACCCTATCCCAAAGGGCTAATGTCGGTCCCCGGGCATATTGGAGCTGGGTGCATGGGTGGGTGCATGTAAAATGAGGATTTGTCCCCGAAAATATAAAAAGCGGAACACGGACTTTATCCCTACAATAGGGGAAACTCCTACCAGCCCTATCCAAAAGGGCTAATATCGGCCCCCCGGGCTTATCGGGGCCTGCTGAGAGAGGCGGGGTGGGTGTATGTAAAAGTTTTTCCAGAAAAAATATAAAAAGCGGAACACGGACTTTACCCCTACAATAGGGGAATACGCCTATCAACCCTGTCTAGTGGGGGCTAATATCGGTCTCCGAGCTTATCGGGGCCTGGGTGGGTGCATGTAAAATTAGGGTACTCATCTTACATCAGGGTCTTTTCCATGTAGGTTACTGCGCAGGTCATGAGGTTTGGTGGGTCTGCGCAAGTGTGTGACGTCACTTCCGGTTTTCAGAATCACCAAAAAAAACTACCTCCGAACACAGAAGAGTTCCAATTTTTTCTTAGACCTTAGACGTATGGTCCGGATTTTCCATCCGGATTTTCCATCCGGGTTTTCCCTGGCCCGGCCCGGCCGCACGCGTGCGCGCGGATTATCCGGCCACACGCCTGTGCGGCATCACCGGAAGTGCGCGGGTGAATTTCGGGTCAACGGTCACATCCAGGTCAAAAGGTCAAAGGTCCCCCTTCCGGCTATGTTAGGCCCTCCCGTCCAATAGATAGCCTTTATTCGCCTTCCCGAAGCACCCATGGAATGCACAGGGTCCCCCAGAATATCGCCAGCACTATGCCCATGTTAAATGGCCAGTGGGGAACCCTCAGTTTTTCACAGAACCGTGTTGGCACGAAAAAATACATGGAACTTATAGTAATCTATAGGTGTTGGACGAGTCTCCACTCGGCGTCTTCCTGGTCTTTACCCGCACCTCGCACCTCCACCTGTTGCTCTTGTAACTTGTAACTCCTCGTCAACATTTTTGTGCTGGAATGCCCGCTTTTAACCTAGACCAAAACATGTACTTGGTCTGTGGGCTGATTTCATTGGCTCTCTATTTCACTGCAGTGCTCTTGCATTGTTTTCTGGACATTCATTGGTTACATTTGGCCCCAGCCTAGGCCACTGATTGGCTACTTTCTCAACGTTGTTCAAGGCCAGTTTGACTGAATCTCACATGTGTGTTATAGCCTTCACGGCCGCTTGTTTTATGCTCACACAGAAAACAGAGGTTTTTTTGCGAGATCTCATTAAGTTTTTTATTCAACAATAAATAACATCAACAACGTGAGAACAACCACGGGAAAACTGAAGCCCAGAGCAGGGGGCTTGTACATTGAAATCGATAGAACTTAAGCCCAGGACAGGGGGCATGTACATTGAAATCGATAGAACTTAAGCCCAGAACAGGGGGGTTGTACATTGAAATCGATAGAACTTAAGCCCAGAACAGGGGGCTTGTACATTGAAATCGATAGAACTTAAACCCAGAACGGGACTTGTACATTGAAATGATCGTCGGCCCAGTCATATATGAGTACATCTCGGTCCTCGACCTTGGGGTACTCGTCAAACATCTGTACGATGGTAGATACGGTTCTTCCCCCGCATCGATGGTACAGGTAAAACAAGCAATATTGTCCACACGCTACTGGTCAGGCTTTGCAACGTTTGACTGTTCCAACACCACGTCTCTGTGCCTTGATCCATGAAGTCTGTTAAATCGGGATGGAGGGGTGGCAGGTCGTACGGGTCAAAGTATTCGCCCTGCTGTTCTGTCAAGTACACGGCCACCCAATGTTCACCGGACCGATCCATCTGGTCCGTGTTGAGAACGTAAGCAGCAGGATACACACGGTCTAATGGGAACACATCTCGAGCGCCCGGGGGACCGATATTCGCCCTTTTGGATAAGGTTGGTAGGAGTTTTCCCCTACTGTAGGGGTCCGTGTTCGTGTTCCGCTTTTTATATTTTCGAGGACAAATCCTCATTTTACATGAACCCATCCATGCACCCAGACCCTGATAAGCCAGGGGACCGATATTAGCCCTTTGGGATAGGGGTTTTCCTCTATTTTAGGGGTAAAGTCTGTGTTCCGCTTTTTATATTTCCGGGACAAATCCTAAATTTACATACACTCACTCCCCCACCCTACCTCTCTCAGCAGGACCCGATAAGCCAGGGACCGATATTAGCCCTTTGGGATAGGGTTGATAGGAGTTTTCTCCTATTGTAGGGATAAAGTCCGTGTTCCGCTTTTATATTTTCGGGGACAAATCCTAATTTCACATGCACCCACCCATGACTGAATAACCCTGGAGGAGCGCTTCACTTTGACACCTTACTCGACCCAATCAGTCCACTAGGGGGCCCCTCTCGCCCCTGAAGATTGCCGAACATTCTCACGAAAACCCACGCATTTGGGACTACTTTCTGTCCGCGGAGGCAGACCGCATCACCGTCAGGCCACATCACCGCGGAGGAATACATGCCCCAAGATCACGCCCGATTCACGCAGACCGGAAGTGACGTCATAGTTGCGCAGAACACTCCTGCGTACACCTCCCTATGACCTCCACGAAACCTTTACATAAAACCGGAAATGACGTCATACCTGCGCCAAAACACTTGCGCACTCGTCCAAATGCGAGTGAATATCAGTACTGTATACTACTATTGTAGTCTAGGTCTTGAGTCAATAAAAGGCAAAGATACGCATACTGGTCCACTATCTCTAGTTGGTTAATATCACAGATGAACACATTTTCCGCTTTACTGATAGATGGACGAAAATGCACAACTTCCATGATTGATACACATTTTGTTATTATGGCACCATAGCGAAAGATATTCGAGCAAACAGTTCAGATCATCAGCAATTAAAACCAAATCGTCAGCGTACAGGAGAATACACACTCTCTCCCCGTCAATATTAATACTTTTACCACTGCTTTTCAAATATAAGACTAGATCATCTAGGTACAAATTAAAGAGAACGGGAGACAAAACATATCCCTGCCTGAATCGACACTTCACTTCGAACCAGTCTGACTTAAGGTCATTTAATATGACACAACATGAAACATTTTGAGAAATTGAGCGTATTGCGTCAAAGAATTCTCCCCTGTATTCCAACAGATTCCAAACGTTTCCGTAACATAACTCTATTTATACTATCATAAACTTTGCTAAAATCAATAAATGCACAATATGAACTTTGTCTCTTTTTTTCGGGTTTCAATTGTTTGTGTCAAAGATAAAATGTGGTATACTGTGCCACGTTTGAACCTAAACCCATTTTGTTCTTCACATAAACCTTCACATTATTACCTTCCGCCCACATTGTCAATCTAGCATTTAGCACAGCACAAAACAATTTATAGATAGCCGGGGCCAACATAATGCCTCTATGAGATAATGGATCCCTTGCATCCAAGGAACTTGATTAGGAATTCGGTTAATTATTCCTTTAGACCATATAGTGGGTGTTTTTTCACATTGAAAGCAAACATTAAATATTCTGTACAAAAATCTGACAAAAATGTCGTTTCTACATACTTCTAATGGAATATAATCGATTCCCAGAGCTTTACCATTTTTAGCGCTACTTATAGCATATGTTATTTCTTGCATAGATGTAATAGCATTTAATTCATCAATGTCTACATTGGTATTAACATCACCTTCTCCTGATGCATTTACGTTTTCATGGGTATCAGCAGAAGAATTGCGCAAATCTTGGAGGCTGTATTTCCAGGTTTCTAAGACCATTTCAGGGTTGCTTATTATATTATCATTCGATTTAATTTCCATAGGGATTTGCTCGTCTATCTTGCCCCACGCCAACCTTACCAATTTGTTTCCAAAAATCTTTAGAACTAGTGGAATCTAAATCAAGGAGTTCTCTTTGTTGTCTGGACCAATAGACACCGTTTACACCTTTGCACAGTACGGTAAAAAAATGTACGCTTTCAGACAACTAACACTTTTTTAACAGCTTTAGACGCACCATCCTTACATTTGACCCACTCTCGTTCAATTGCACACACCCCGTTCCACGATACTGTAAGATTGTCATTCCACCATGGTTCCTGTATTCTACGCTTCTTATTATTGTGACCAGTTGAGATATAAACGGTTTTACTGGGTAATCTAGCTTCCATTTCATTGTGAATAAATGAACAGAAATCATTATATATACCATCAATATTACATTGCTGTTTTTCTCCATTTTCGAGTTCCGCTATTATAGTTTCTAATATTAAAACGTCCCCATTCATAAATTGACATTGACAAAAGAGGAACCGTTTCTACACTCGACCGGCTCACTTCGTGTACCAAACACATTTACATTAATTAACCAGAATATCACAGAGTGATTCGGAAGAAAGCGGGGTTCATACGATCAAGCAGGAATGGCAATTTTGACAGATCTGAGAGTAGTAGTACGCCATTAAATTCTGTCGTAAAAATGAGGGTGGGGCGCGAGAGTGGTGGCGTGACGTCACGATGACGCCACATCCGGTCACATGACATCCTGGTCAAAGGTCACATCCTGGTCACTTTCGGTGACGTGACGGCCCAGCAAGAGTGATCTCCCCCTACATAAGACCCCAGTGACTTCCAATGTTAATCTACCGGCGCAGTGGACAATGTTTAACCTAATGGGAAACCCACGCATGGACATTTGCGGTATAGGGTGTGGCCCCTTGTTTTCTTCATCTCGAACTGTAGAACACGATGAGAGGGGTCTCGAGGCCATGCGTCGTCATTTGTTGAAAAATTTACTGTGCGCATGCGCACTGGGCAGGCAGATCGGAGTGAACCTTTTGGGGTCTTGGTGGACCCCTAGTGGTCCGATTGGGTCGTGTGAGGTGTCAATGTGAAGCTCTCGTGGGGGAGCGCCCAACTGGATGGTTGTGGGGTGGAACTGAAGTCATTCTGTGCATGCGCAGAAGAAAAAGGTATTGGAATGGACGTTTTGGTGTCGAGGTGGCCAAATAATGGTCCGATTGGGCCGTATGAGGTGTCATCGTGTACATGTAGCTCTCGTGGGGGTCCATCCAACTGGACTGTTGAGTCGTCCGTTTGCGCATGCGCAGACAGGGAATTTTGGGAAAAGGGCATTGGAAGGGGCGTTTTGGGGTCGAGGTGGACCCATAATGGTCCGAATGGGTCATTGGAGGTATCAGTGTGAAGCGCTCGTGGGGGAGCGTCCGACTGGATCGGTGTGGGGTGAGAACATCGTCTATCTGCGAATGCGCAGTACAGAAAGGGCATTAGTAATGGACGTTTTGGGATCGAGATGGGCCAATAGTTGTCCGATTGGGCCGTATGAGGTGCCATCGTGAAGCTCTCATGAAGTACCATCCGATTGGATGGGTGAGCCGTTGGAATATCGTCTACCTGCGCATGCGCAGACCTGGAATTTTGGGAGAAGGGCATTGGAAGGGGCGTTTTGGGGTCGAGGTGGACCCATAATGGTCCGAATGGGTCATTGGAGGTATCAGTGTGAAGCGCTCGTGGGGGAGCGTCCGACTGGATCGGTGTGGGGTGAGAACATCGTCTATCTGCGAATGCGCAGTACAGAAAGGGCATTAGTAATGGACGTTTTGGGATCGAGATGGGCCAATAGTTGTCCGATTGGGCCGTATGAGGTGCCATCGTGAAGCTCTCATGAAGTACCATCCGATTGGATGGGTGAGTCGTTGGAATATCGTCTACCTGCGCATGCACAGACCTGGAATTTTGGGAGAAGGGCATTGGAAGGGACGTTTTGGGGTCGTGGTGGGCCCATAGTGGGCGTCCTGGGTAGAAGAGGGTACCCATGTGAAGCGCTTCTCCTGGCCGATCAAGTCATGGGTGGGTGCATGTTTTCACAGAAGAAAATGAGAATGTTGTTGCTGTTGTTTAGATAGTGTAGTCTCTCAATTTCGGGGAAGGAAAAGTCAAGGGAAGTAATCCAGTTTAGTAGTACAGAAAGCAGAAACTGTCAGGAATTTTCTGGGAAAACCCTGTTCTATTTATAGTTCACTCGTGAGTAGTAGAGAAAGGGGAGTTTCGGAGGTGCAATGGAGTGCGTTTGTGGGAGATAAGGGCCTTGTTCGAACTGGCTACATGGCAGAGATAGCTGTGTGTGTGTGTGTGGAGGAGGAGGGAGGGAGGAGGAGGAGTGAGTGATTTTGGTGTGATGGTGTCTGTACGTATAGGGATTAACACGTGTCTCTCATCAGTCCATGACTGAGTGAGTGACGCCCGCCTTAATGCATGGACGCACTAACGATGGTGAGTGAGTGAGTGAGTGTGGATGAGAGAGAGTGAGTGTGTGAGTGGTCATATAAGATCGTGTGTGTGTGTCCAACCCTTGCGTCTTATTACCATCATACAGATAAGAGAACAACAACAACAAGGATGACCGGTCAATCATTTTATTCTCCCCTCCAGTACATTATACACACGCTGGGGTAGCCGCGTGCGTATGTTTACTCGTATTCTCGTATGCTTTTGTCCAATCAGAAGCCTTCCTTTGAGATCCCAAAATACGATCCCAAAAGTAGGTTCTTCCTCACTTCCTTGGGAAGGAAGGCTAACTATCTGAGGTCAAGCACTCCGTATCAGTAAATATACTCTCAGCACTTTCTGTTTCGGTATCATTATCTGCTTCTTCAGTGGGTTCCTTGGAGTCTTCAATCCCATGTATATTCTTCTGGTGTCGCATCATATGGTGAACGTGCGTTCGCACTCAGAGCATGTATAACCCATGGTGACGTTTGAACGTCGACTGTGCACGTTTTTTGGAATACGCTTGCTTTATAGACAGTAACGCCCCGCCAACGCCCAGCTCAACGCTTCAATGCCCGGGTGAAATAGCTCAGAAGCTCTGATTTTCTAGATATTCCATGGAACTGCCACCGTCAACGCCCGTCGTTACGCCTTAACGCCCGCCTCAACGCCTTAACGCCCTATCTTTACGCCGTAACGCCTGACTCAACGCCATAACGCCTTATCTCAACGCCTTAACGCCTTATCTTAACGCCTTGTCGCCTTCACGTAACGCCTTTACACATTGTCATCCTTCCAATCAAACATATTCTGACCATTGGCCCCGGAGCCTTGATGAAAGTGACGTCATCACTGGACATCGCCGGAAGTGACGTCATCGCGCGTATAAGAGCGCCGAACTCTTGGAGTCGGAGCTCGGAGCTCTTGTAGTGGGAGCTCGGAAGTGACGTCATCGCACGGCACGTGCCGCACCTGTGGTGCACCCTGTACCCTATAGTCCGTAGGGCATAGGATACACCAAGGTGCGGGTGTCATGTGACCGGATGTGACGTCATCGTGACGTCATGCGTGGGTTTCCCATTAGGTTAAACATTGTCCACTGCGCTCGAAGATTAACATTGGAAGTCAATGTGGTGTTATGTAGGGGGAGATCACTCTTGTTGGGCCGTCACGTGACCGGAAATGACGTCACCGGAAGTGACCCGGATGTGACCCAGATGTCATACTACCGGATGTGACGTCACGCCAGCACTCTCACGCCCCACCCTCATTTTTACGACAGAATTTAACGCCTTACTACTACTTCTGAAGCTCTGGTTACCGAAAAATCACTAACACAACCAATGCTGTCGTAAGGCACCAGACGGTAGCTTGTTCATAACTCCATGGATATTAACAGCTTCTCGTCTTGGGGGAACACATTCCTTGCGGACGAATGTCTGAACTTGCGATGAAATAACAGCGTAGAGGTGACAGATGTAATGAATCATTTCTAGCGTGTCCTTGTTGTAGGTAATTGTGTAGATGTATAAATAGGTGGGCCCATCTATCAACACCCTTACCAGTGCTCACCCCAGTATGGATTATATACTTAATTAAATATAATTAAACCCGAGTTTTCAACCGTGAACAGTTGGCGTACGGATTTATTACACAAAAGATTATAAAAACTAGGCCGAGTGAGGCCCTGTGAGGCCTATTACACTTTTACAGCATCCATTTATATATATGAAAATGGCAGCCACAGACGATTTCTTGGAGAGCAACTCTGCCAAACCCACTGTCGAGCTGGCAACGATGTAAGTGAATATTATACCTTGATTAGTGCATACGGTCATACAAATGTGATCTAAGGTTTGTGGGTGGGGGGGAGTAGGTGTAGGGTACCTGTATAACTTATTTCATAAGCTCATGATTTAATGTTTAAATCCTCTATAGATTAATGGCTGGGAGATCTTGTGATATATAATTTATTGACATGGATGGATTAAATCGGACTAGTTCAAACTATATATGTACACACACAGGACGTCAAATAGCAAAAGCTATGGTGTTCCATTTCGGCCATTTTTGCGTCACGACGTCGCCCTTCCCGTCGCCCTTCCCGTCGCGTTCTAATAATGTTAAGAGATAGAACGCGACGCGACGTCGCCCTTTTTAAACGCGACATCGCCCACGACGTCGCCCTTCCCGTCGCGCGTCGCGCGTCGCTTTAATCAACACGACGCGATGGGCGACGTCGCCCACGACGTCGCTCGCGACGTCGCCCATCCCGTCGCCCTTCCCGTCGCGTTCTTATAATGTTAAGAGATAGAACGCGACGCGACGTCGCTCTGTTTAAACGCGACGTCGCCCACGACGTCGCTAGCGACGTCGCCCTTCCCGTCGCCTTCCGGTATTTTAGGACAAAATCGAGCTGCGCGTGCTTAAGGAGCAGCTATTGCGATGTGGGTCGTATGGTGAGGCCGCCACTTCACGAATCAGCTCTGCCACTATCGACGAAGAAAATGTCGGCGTAAATTAATAATGCTTATCCTGCATTATCGTATAGCTTTTAAACGGTGTTAAATATTAGTCCATGCTTGGAATGATTCCTGTTATGAAATTATCTCTCGGAAAGTCTGTAACTCGCTGTGTTGTACTGTACACATTATATTTTCGCTTCCAAAAGATATGCACAACCCCCACATCCGTACACGCGTGGATGTGTGTGTGGCTTTCATGTGTGCTTTTATGTGTTTGTGTGTTTTCATTTTTCAGATATCCTTACAGTATACCTCCTTATGTTACTACATTGACCAGGGCGTTGAAAATATCCCTTTATTTATACTGCTGTCCAACACTGTATACCGGCACTCAACCTGTCACGTCCCGACTGATTGTAGTAGATCTTTTAGCTTTCAATTTAGCAGAGAGAGATAGTCCTATAACTCTCAAAAAGAAGAACAAAAAAAAGAATTATGATGGAATTGAAGTCATTTTACTCTGAGAATTATGTTCTCTCTATTCTTTCTAAAAATTGATTGAAGAATATTAGTTTTGCTGCACTGTTCGAATTATCCGGCATTTCCACGATCGTACTAGACGTTTGACGACAATTGAACTTCAAAGGTGGTGTTCGCTTTAGATGGATATTTTCCCCTTCAGAGTTGCTCTCTGTTGCTCTATTGTCTCGCTCCGAGCCGGCCGGTAAATTTTGACGTAATGCTCAGGTATAATGTAATGTCTCTTTGTCAGACAGGCGAGGCCAGTCTAATGGGAAATTCTGGTTCATATTCTCATACGGTTACCGTTAATATTTTCATGAACGACCCAGATATTTACGAACAATAATCAGTTATATTAATATATAAACCGACTCGAAAACTGAAAAAATCACTGCCAAAAGTTCAGCGAACAATAATTAAGGAACTAACTGCAAAATAAAACAAAAAAATAAAAAAAAACATATTGGCACATGCATTACCACTTGGGAAAGCAAGCGTCACCACTTCTTGATGGTCATTTCCTTAATAAAGGCCTTGATATAAGACAAGTTTAACCTTATAACTTTTCAATTCAGTTACAACATTCTGCTGCCCTAAGACGGAATTATATAGGTGTAACAATTATTTTTTTGCTCTGCTGGATCGTCAGAATATTCAAACACTGAACAAGTGGTCTGACTGTGTGTGTGGAGTTGTTTGTGTGCAATTCTATTCACAAATTATAATAAAATAAGGGATTATGTGCGGGAGAAAAAAGGAAAAAATGAAAATATGTTTTCAGGGATTTGGGGATTCGAACCAAAATGTTGCGTTTCATTTAGTCTGTAGTCCGACACTAATCTGTTTACAATTACCGGCTTGAAGAATCATGTGCCGAATGACGTTGAACGAGCATTACAAGCATTTTGACATATTTCAGTATTATGAAAATATGACACCTTTAACAAAAACGATTTTTCAGTATCATTTTGGATCAAACGCACAGCATTTCGATATGTAAGACTCGTTTTGGTTAAAGGCGTCATATTTTATATATGAAGGGAATTCCCTTCAAGAATATCGCCAAAAATTGCAAAAACAAACAAATGCTTATTTTCTAATACTCGTAATATTTTTTTGACAAATCTCTTCTCGGTGAAAATTGAGAATATGAAAATTCAGTATTTTCTCTCTCAAGCTAATAACTTTTCAAGTGAACGAGAGGAAATTATATTTTCGGTTTATAAACGCAACACTCTAAGGAAAAAAAGACGGTCAAACCGAACACCTCCTTTAAGACGAGTTCTTGGAGTTCGGGTAAGTTGCTCTTAACTCATGACCGTAGACAAGGGGGGCATGCCCCCCCCCCCCGCCCCAAATATTTGTAAGACAAACAAAAAATAGACGTGTTTGTGAAATACGGTACATATTCCCCACTGCGTGTTTGTCAGAGGGGAAAGTGGTCAAGCAGAGGAAACGAGGCATGTTTAAGCATACAGTTAATAGGGGAGTTCCGAATCGCCTTTTACATCTAGACTGCTGGCGCTCGTGTTGTTAAGAGTTGAGAGTGATTCTTGGCCTTATTTTCTACGAAAATCTGTCGTCGATAATTGCATGTATCAAATTCTCTAATCGAACTTGTAAATCAATGAGAAAATCATGTCCGTCTCAGTGCACCAGCGCGGGCAGTTGCGAATCACTTTGGTAAGAAGCGGATCACGCCATCTAGCGGTCGTTACAGCCGCTGAGAATATATATATATATATATATTTTTTGTAAAGCCTGAGTGGTCATCTATCACCAATATCCCAATAGGTGAAAAATGATGTATCACATGCTTGGACTTTGTTGGATTGCCATTACTGAGGCAGATATTTTTCATAGACAACGACGGCCTGATCTGTCTGACCATGCCATATACGCAAATTATCCTCACTAATTAAATTAATTCTCTCAGGATTTCGATAGTTCGTTATTTGTTCACGGACGACACCATTCATTTAAGATTGAACCTGACGGACCTGGTTCAATAGAAACCTGTCGAAAATGTTTCCCCATCTGACCTGATATACTGCATGGAATTCAGATTCAAATTTAAGAAAGTTACACACACGTTCCATCGTGTTTCTTACAGCTGAACGAATTCTACTCGCATATTCAAGATTACAATATATAAAAGTAGACATCGGACATCTATTTAGCATCTATATTTGGACAAAAGAAAATAGAGGAAAGGACACACAGATATATTTTCCCAATTTTAATAATGAAATCTTTAATTTTGAAATCTTTGGTATGTGTGTGGTGGGGTGGGGGAAGGGGGGGGGGTGAAGACTATCCCGTTCTGTGGTCTAAAATTATTCTAAAGCAATAACTTTGCCCAAGAGACATTTGTCCGTGTGCAGTCTTCAATATCACAATTTGTAATCCGGAATTGACATCTCTAATGCCGCATTATGTTACAATGCTGGCGAGTTAAGGGTTATCGCAAATCATTAGATATTGTGTTTGACCATTAATATGATTCAGTCACTGAAAACTGAACGAATACTGAAATTACCACTTAAAGATTCAACACTTAAGAAATCACACGCGTTTTTGTCCCAGCGTGAATTTGCCATTGCGTGGTACTGGAAGCATTACCATGCCGAATTGAACGAGAAACAAACAACGCAGGTCGGTTGTTCGACATTTATTTGGGTCCACAGAAACAGACGTTCCAATAAAAATAGAAAAGATTTACACAGATGCTTTATTGCAAGAAATATAAGGCGTTCATTAGGAAAGTGATCCGCAAGTCACCGTGATTCGGAACCCACAAAACTACTGTATAAATTCCCTCCAAAATGTACGAAACACGTATTCCCTCCAAAACCACAACCTGGATGAGTCGCTGAGCTAATTAGTTTGCACAACGTTTTTTGTGTTGACCAAATTTGAGGTTTAATAACCCTGGAAAGAAAATACCCACACATAAAAGCAAGAAAAGACACAAAAAAACTGGTTACAACGTGTGCGTTTTAATGTTGAGTTTTATTCACTGAGAAAGGCCAAGAACGCATCTCCAGTCATCTGGGATCCTGGAGCTTCCGGGGCCTAGGCGGCCCCTGGACCCTCGCCTTATTGTGCTGTCATAGTATAGCTCCCCCCTCCCCCCCCCGCCCCAAATCTGAAAACTTGTCTACGTCCTTGTAACTGCAGGGGTTCTTTCCTCAATTTCAAGAAAAATTCAAATCTCGTTGATATGCACTCTTAAAATAATTCATGGATTTTGTTCCAGGTTTTGTTCAGGCCATTTGACGACAATTGTGTTTCAAGAATGATTTGTTTTTCTTGAAAATGAGGAAAGAATCTCTGCAGTTAAGAGCAACTTATTCGAACTCCAAGAACTCGTCCTGAATCTCAACTTCAATCGTCTAGAACGATCGTGGAAATGTCGGACGATTTAAAGAGTGCAGAAGTACTAATATTCTTCAGTCAGTTCTTAGAAAGAGTAGAAAAAACAAAATAACTTCAATTCCATCATAATTTTTTTTTTTTTTTTTGGAGTTCTAGGACAATCTCTCTCCGCTAAATTGAAAGCTTATAGATCTACACTACAATCTGTCAGGACGTGACAGGTTAAGTAACGGTATACAGTGTTGGACAGCAGTAAATAAAAGGATATTTTCAACGGCCTGGTAAATGTGGTCACATAAGGAGGTATACTGTAAGAACAACTGAAAAAGACAAACACATAAAAGCACACAGAAAAGCCACACCCACATACACGCGTAAATCCAATGGGAATAAAGAAATTCAAGACGATGTACGGATGTGAGGGTTGCGTATATTGTTTGGAAGCGAAGATATAATTTGTACAGTACAACACAGCGAGTTGCAGACTTTCCGAGAGATAACTTCATAACAGGCATCATTCCAAGCATGGACTAATATTTAACACCATTTAAAAGCTATACGATAATGCAGGATAATCATTATTCATTTACGCTGACATTTTCTTCATCGATAGTGGCAGAGATCATTCATGAAATGACGGCCTCGCCATACGATACACATCGCAATAGCTGCTCCCTAAGCATGCGCAGATCGATTTTGTGCTAAAATACCGGAAGGCGACGGGAAGGGCGACGTTACTAGCGACGTCGCGGGCGACGTCGCGTTTAAACAGAGCGACGTCGCGTCGCGTTCTATCCCTTAACATTAGAGAGGTTTAGTTACACGTTTAACGTCAACGCGTACGCATGACGTCATCGTTTCCTGCGCACTTGGCACCGTGCCATAAGTCGGAACCGGCGCAGGCTGACGTTTTGAACGTCATGGGGCCACTCTACACGTACGCGAGCCTATATTACCATGATTATCTAAATTATTGAGCTGCTAGGCGTTTTCACATTGGATATGTCGAATTGGGGTGTTTCTCTTTTATTTTCAGTGAAAATCAGTCAGAAAACATAGCGCGGAATTTTTGTAATGATTCATGAATATGGTCTGTCCGGCAGCCTTTGGAACTATACGTTATAACGCGACCATAGCCATTTCTTCTGATATTTCCCCAAAGTAGGGGACAGCTGTTCTATATTTGCTTGCATTGATACTAATTTGATATTGATGCACTTATCGGATGTACCTCTAACCTATTAAATAAAGCACAACCTGTTGACCAACCTGAAATTGTTTCAAGAAATCTTCACTCAACAGTTGAAAAATTTTGGAACTTACCCAGACCTGTGTAAAAATTCGTTTTGGTTTCTTTGAATAATATTTACCAGAAATACCATAACTACGTTGTATATATCTTCAACAGAGAAAATTCCATGTCGTAATTTTAAGAAGATGATTTTTTTTAAAATTTGGGTCTATTGTATGAGCATCACACAATTACAGATTGTGTTTTTCATGATGTGGACTAGAACTCAAATATCAAAGGACTTAAAATATTTCGTCTATAGAGTTTTCTCTATTTTTACTGTCATGTAAACTTCCTCTTTTTCGAGCATTCAACCTATATGGAATTTCATTAACTAAAACTGAACAGAGCCATTTGCGGCCTACCCAATATTGACAACCTCCCCCTCCCAATAGTTTTCTTACTCCTTGGGCTAGGGGGCTGAAACTTCCTACAATATATATAAGCCCCGTGGGGCTCCCGTTGTTGACCTGGAGTGTCGTTGTGCACACCCCAGGTCATGGTAAGAATAGGCCTCAGGTCCTCAAGACAACTTTTCGTAAGAGGCGACTAACTGAGGCACGCGTGGGGTTCCGTGTGTTAAAAGGAATAGAAACCAAATGTCGCAATATAACTGAAATATTGTTGAAAGCGACTTTAAATCATATTCACTAACTCACTCACAAAGGAAATGTAAAAAAAAGTTGTCACACTGACGTCATGTTCTAAACCAGGTTAGGATCAAATGTTACAGTTCGGCATATCGTATATATATTTTGTCAAAATTAATTAGGATCAAATGTTACAGTTCAGCATAACGTATATTTATTTTGTCAAAACTAATTATTCTCTGTCAAAATAATTAGAGAAAATATCGAATAAAAACATCGGAAAATCGGGTACAAAAGAATAGGCGGTAACGGTCCAAAATGATGACATCATGGCAGCCATCTGGGATTTCTTTACTTTGTCTTTTAGAGGTTGTCCAAAATATATAATATATAAAGTTTCAGCCCTCTAAGGGGTAACGAAAATAAGTGTGGCTGAGCAGAAATCCCCCACCCCCAGGCTCGGACATACCCCCAAATCGCCCAGGGCTTTGTTGTTTCTGAGGTAGTGTAGAAACGTTGATAGGAGCGGATGCATACCCCCCTCCCCCACACTCTTCCCCTCCCAGCCTGGTAGGTTAAACGGTGCTTTCCCCTCGCAATTTTTTAGATGCTTTCAATTAAGTTTCGTATACGTTTATCGGATCGGCTTTCCTTCCGTTTATCGGTTGATTTGTGTTTCGTTTCGTTTGGGTAAAGCTTAAAACAGACCCGTTTCGATTATCGGGTCGTTGAATGGTTCGGTTATCGGTTCGTTAAACGATCTGATTTCTGTTTTCGTTATGGGCAAGGTTTCCATTTCGGTTATTGTTTCGCTAATTATTTCGGTTATCGTTCAGTTTCGTTTCGGTTATATCAGGTCAGATAGGTTCGCTTTCCGTTTCGTTTAGTTGGCGTTTAAAATAACTGCAAACTCCGGAAACTCCGGAAAACGATGCATCGTTAACGGAATTATTTCTGTAATGGGGACGGGGCAAGTTATATGGTATATCACGGACGGTGCGTGGTACAGATTTGCCATCCTTCCTGCTGCATATTTTGGTTATAGTTACAGAAGAAAAACTTGATTTTTTTTCACCCCTAACATGAATTCCACCGTGACGGAATCGCCGTTGGGAAGACTTTTTTTATTCAAAGCCATGTACTCAGAAGTTCCGTGATCACACCCATGTATTTTTATGTTTCGTTTGCTATATGATATCTGTACACGGATCCATGAAAAATCTACAGATGATCCAGCATTTACAGTAAATCATGCCTCGAAATCTGGGTGACGGAATCACCTGAAACGGACATGACTCTTGACTAGTGTTGCTGGTCTATTTTTTTGCTGCTCTGTTTCAATCTGATTATTCTTATATGACATCTCTTAATAA